>JAHZMW010002181.1:0-12873 GCA_027743745.1 Alloscopus bannaensis | reverse complement strand
CTTGAGGCCTCATGCGTTTACGTGTCCAATCACTTGAGGCTTCATGCGTTTACGTGTCCAATCACTTAAGGCTTCATGCGTCTACGTGTCCGATCACTTGAGGCTTCATGCAGTTTAGGTAGCGAAATGCTTTCTCCGTGGCATTGGCAGTGTCCATATGTCAAATGGAAACATTTTCGCAATGTCTGTTTTGATGGCTACTTTATATTGCCTGACGCGGAAAAGCAATGAAAAAATGTCATCTCGAATTGTGGGACCCACTAGCAGGCATTTCGCCTAAACTTTCACTGACCCCTTTTGGGATATGAGACAAATGTAGCAAGTTAATATACTCTAGTCATGAACTTTGTAAGAAATTGGGGCACTTTTCGTCTAACCGTCGATAGGCTCCCGAGCTTTCTCGGCTCTTTACGGTTCAACTCCGTCTCGGTTGACTACTTCTAAAATAATCACACCGGAAATTCCAAAGGTCACAATTCACAACTTTTATTAGGCAGCATAAACTACCTCCCACAAACACAATAATTTCAACAATTAATCAACAACACTTAAACGGCACCAATTAAAACAATATTTTTAATCTTTTTCAAAATCTCTAATAAAATCGCAGAGGCTTTACGGTTTTCACTCTACAACCAACCTCGCTCAACTAACTCTCAAGAAGACCGTTTCCTCCGTTTCACTTGTCGAGTGATTTCCACCGCTCTCTCTTCACAACGTTTCTCTCGTGTGCTGCCGTGACCACACGATATTCTCCTTCTCGTTCAGCCACAGCACCCATTCCTGTCCAAACTTGCTCTGAGTCCCGTACCTCCATCACGCCGACTTCTTCAAACTTAGTTCCCACCAAATCCATCGATGAGGGGGCACGCTGACTCGGCATTCTTCCTTTGTTGGCCTCAGGATTTCTTACAAACTTTGTTTATTTCACTGCAAATGGCGGATTCTTTGGTAGTCGTCGATCAACACTTTTCAATTGATAACAGCTAGGTCACGGGAGTAACATAAATGTTTTTGATTGCCATTTAATGGCAAATGAATTCCAAATCGTCCGTTTGAGTCTCTGTAATGAGTGTTTACGAAGTGTTCTTCGCACTGCCGTTCTTTCTGTGGTAAATGTTGTGGTTGCACTACGTGTTCAAGCTCCCAAAACTGTTCTAAGAGTTTGTTTGTTTCACATCGTGTTGTATGTATACGAACTGTGTTGCATTATTTAATTAAAATTCTAAAAGCATAAATACAAAAATTGCTAAATATATTCATTACTGCATTAATGCAAATCTTACAAAAAAATGAACTTGTTTCATGGTGAAACAATTATACTCTTACCATTTACATACCTTAACAACAATAAGAGTTGAATCGCGTACGAAAAAGATGTGTCCAGACAATTCAAAGGTGTACTCTCCTCAAGGAAATTGACATTTCCGAACATCACCGTTATTGGCACACACGGCCGCCGCAATCTTTTAAGCCATTTAGTATTTTTGCACTCTGCGGGATTTTCCATTTGCTTGAAAACATTTTTCGATTCAACATGAATGCCTATCATTCCTCCCATAAAAACAATCATCATCAGCCATTCGGGAAATGTACATCCAGGGAAAATGTACCCAGGGAATTAACCTCGTGGGAAATGCTTCCGGGGAAATGACCTGCAACCAGTAAATGGAGCCTTATTTTATCCACCAAAGTTACAGGAATTGTTTCGATTTTGTACGTGTCTGTGGAGGCATTTAAAAATATTGATTCATGCATGGTCAATTTAATTCTAAAACCGATATTTCAATTCAAAGGCAATTTCCTTTTCGATTTTCTTATATTTCCTGTAATTACTCAAAATTACATCGTTTTTTACATTCCTCGCATGCTCAGAGCATTCAAATAGTAACGCTAGCCATTTAACATAACTGGCAATCTTGTAATATTCTACAATCCTTCCCTGATCTAATTGCAACACTCACCACATAACAGTTCGAACCCCATGCCTTATGGGTACAATACAAATAATACATTTGCAAGTGGCTCGGTTTTTAGTGCTGATTAATTGTGTAGTTGCTCGGAGTTCAATGTTAAATCATAAGACTGACGTGGCGTTAACACTGGTCTGTAAAAACCCAGTGTACCGACGCTGGAAAGCCGCAGTTGTAAGCTCGTCTTTCACACTCCAGGAATAATATAAAGACTTTGACCTGCAAATTTCTTGAGTTAATTCAATTTGATCGATTCAATCTGAAATTCTTTTCTCATTATCCTAATTTTTTGCACAAATAATGTATTTGCTAAATATGCTAGTTTCTTTGACTTTTATCACAAACAAGATCATCCCCGCCATTGCTGTGGCAAGCACAAAAATATACCAAAGCCATACCCTACTCACCGGCCCTTCAGAACATCTTGAAAAAGAATTGCGTACAACATTTGGAAAAGAATTCACTCACCAACTTAAGGTGACTAGCCAGAAAAAAATCGAGCACCTTTCCAATCTCAACAGCTACTTGACTCCGTTTGGCTCGTGCTTTCTCCACATAACCAACTTTCAAGGATTGGACTTCATTCCGTTTGACTTCCCTCTGGTTCTGCGCCACCTTCAACTAGGTGTGCTGTATTGGCCGGATGGAAAACGTCCAAGTAATTACACCCTAGTTACTGCCGCCTCAACCATGGCCGCTGTTGGAAATGTGTCATGCATCCTTGAAAAGCAGAAATGCAAATGTTCCTGGTCAAAGTTATGGTCTGAGAGTACCAGCTACACGGTCTGCAGCCAGCTCGACTTCCCCTCACTCGTGATGAAGTCACGCCCTTGGAATTGTCAAGTCCATGTCCACCTCTTTCCTGACCTTTTTTACTTGAAACCACCTAGATTAAAATCACGCATACCGTTCACCCTCCGATTTCCGGCAGTCTTTCCTAGGGACGATATTTCCAATCGGGGGATAGACGCCCCCGTTTTGGAAATCGTTGTCCTTCAAAATAAAATCTCGCATGGGTTCACACTCGAGTTCACTCAAACGAAATTTATAGAAGCTATTCTCCAAAGCTCGTATACTTGGAATTACTACAATGGCCAATTTCTTCACCTTGTTTGTAACGGCTCCAGGAACGACCTCGGAGGTCGGAGGATTTTCGGTGGAAAATTCTACGAAACATGTCCCAACTGCTGGCATCACACTGATGACAGCGTGAACGCGTCATCTTATCTGAGAGTGGCCCAGGCCTGGATTTACAGAAGTAGTACCCTTGCTGAGGTGGAGCGAGCTAGTGCATATCATAAACCGGTGAGGTTCATCCTTTATCGTATGCCAAAATCGAGCATGATGTCAAGTGACTTAAAAGAAATGTGTCGCTTCGGCAAGTTAAAAAACCATGAGAAAACACGGGAAATACTCAACGGGAAGTTTCCAGAAATCTTGTTCTACGAGTATATTCTCCTTTTTGGCTCGGTTATCGGCAACTACAGTGTTTCTATGTCCCTAGATTATGCATCTAGGTTTGGTTTTTGCGTCGAAAACAAATCGGTTGTGAAAAGAGGAGTGGCGTCAGACAGGGATTTAGTGGTTAGTACACTTCGTGAATCAATCTATGGTCATGGACTAGACATGAAGTTGAGCAGCACAATCACAAGCTTAAGCTTCGTCAGTTGTGGTTCTCCGCCCAGGCCAAAGTTTGCCATTTGGGAACTAATGGGATTGATGGACACTGCGACGTGGTTGGTTGTGATAATCGTTCTTTTTATTTGCTGTCCGCTTTTTACATTTTATACTGAACACTTCACAGCTCTAATACAGTCCAAGTGGAGGATGGATAAAAATGGGAAAGGAAGAGGGGTGAAGAATTTTTGTTTGCCGAGACCAAAAATATTTTTTGAACCAGTCGTAATTTTTCTGGAGCAAGGCAACCCTTTCAGTGACGCCACCCTGAGATTCAAGTCGGTTCGTTGGGTGGTCGCCTCAATTCTCGTTGTGTTCACAGCGATTCGCACCGTCTACCGGTTGGACAATGTTTACAATCTTATGGCGCCGAGACTTCCGGTCCCTTACGAATTTGGGGACGAGTTGGTTCGCGACAAATATCTGATTTTCACCAGACTTCGACATTTATTGTTTGAGGATTGGCCAAAGAACGTGTCTCAAGTGACGCCACACTCGGTGGAAGGATTTCTTACTATGGGAAAAGCAAAAACAAAATTTACTTTTCACTCTGAAGTTACGGAATTGAGAAATAACCAATCGATATCTCCCAACGGAACATGGCTTCATCCGGGTGCAGTGGCGTTGTTGCAAAATATAAGTTCCACGCCCTATTCCTTGTGGATCATTCCACACTGGAACTGGGCAGATGATTTCCAGGAGAGTCAAACAAGGTTGATCGGCGAAGATTTGCAAACGTGTGCCAAGGTCGCGGCGATCCTTCCTACATTCGAATGCTACCGCCTCAAAGTGAAATTGTTGAAGAAAGGACACGGCCACGTTTACGTCGGTGACAGGATGTCGGAGTGGAAGCGGATTGCGACTTCCGAAGAGCTGACAATGAAGGTGCGCGGTTGGATCCCGGAGTTTATTCGGAGGAGATTTGTCCACTTGAGTAATGCCGGAATTTGGGAGTGGTGGGCCGAAGTGGGAACGGCTGGAGGAAGGAAGGCGCCGTATGTGGGGATAACGCATGACAAGCCGACTTTAGATGGGAATGTGTTAGTAGTGTTTGGACTATTTGGGTGTTGCGTGGCTGTGACAGCAGTTGCATTTGGGGCTGAGATTTGTTGGAGAAAGCTGAGTGCATTGCAACAAACATGTTGTCCAGGGTTTACATTTGAAAACTTTCGTCAAACTCTGAGGATCTATGGAGCCGCTTGTCAAGGCTCAGAGTTCAATCGATTGCTGCTGAGGTTAAAAGAAATTTTTCATAACAGTGTGGTAACAATGATTAGGAGAAAGCGTTCATTTTGCATGGATTTTTTTCTAGGCTGCTTTCACTAGCACTGTCACCGTATTCACCAATAATTGGTAGTTTTAATGTTATAGTTATTAATGTATAGATTGGAAAAATGTAAGATTACAAAAAAACTAGAAAGTGAAGTTTCATAAAGCCATAAAATTATCTACACTTTACGCAATAAACTAATGTATTCCGCAATGTGCATTATATTCGAGACTTAACTTCATTTTCCCCAGAACGACTCATAATTTGGATAACCAAGTTAAAAATGAGTGATTGCAAAACACTAAAAATTGTTACGAATCTTGCATGCGAATTGCCGACGCGCAAAATTCCAACAAAAACAATTCCCGCTCACCACATTTCGGAGATCACCGATTTTCGGAGGAGTTTTGAAGTTTGAAGATGCCAGTGATTCTTGCGTATGGACATAACCGTCGCTTTATTCCAGGCAACAAGACGAGTTGTCGGAGGAGCTCCAGTAAGACCTCGCTTGGAGGAAGGCGAATGGTAAAAATTGAAAATGTTGACATTTTTTTTATGACAGTTGGATTTTTATCAATTTTTACTAATTCGCTTCGCATGTCTTTTTTCCAGAGTTCATCGACGTCGAGAAGCCGACCCGGGCGTTGGACACTTTGTACGATGTCATCAAACGGAGGAAGCACCGCTCTTGGGCCTTCAGCGAGAAGGTCGTCGAGCCCCTGATGATGAAGTGTTTGGAGCTTTGTGTGGAGCTGAGGAAGCCACAGATTGCGAAGGAGGGCCTGTACCAGTACCGGATGATGTGTCAATCGGTGAGTCACCCTTCAATTGTAAATTTTTAGCAAATTTAACTTTACTCGATCTGATGTTGATCCAGGTGAACGTCGGCTTGTTGGAGAAGGTAATACGGAGCTACATCCAGTGGCCGCGGAACGTCCGCGGTCGTGGGGGGATATCAATACAAAAAAGAACAATAGCAATGCTTTGGTAAATGGCGTTAGGGCCGACGTGAGGGGGAAACGGAGGCTGCCAAGGCTCTCATTGAGAAGAAGAATGCTGCTTTGAGAACGTTAGCCATGATTTCTACAATTTTGAATGCAAAAATACTAATTTTTTATGAGAGAAAATATTTGTAAGAGTAGCGTTGTGTTTCAGTCGAAACTAAAATCTCTTCTGATGAGATTACACGACATTTGTCGAGAGCCAATTAAAAATCAGTGTATGTACTATGAAACCTCGAAATTACGTGAGTCAACACCTCTTTGGAAAACTGGAGAAGTAAATACATCACGCGTTGAAGCTTTTGTCAGCTTCATCGATATAAATGCTTTTGGCGGTGAATCTCTATCTAAAAAATGTTTCCAAAAATATGCAAGGTCATTATTATCGATAAAAGATACATACGCGACAAGTCCAAATCAAGAACTCATAATATATATATATATGTTTGGTGTTTGTACACACGGATTGGTACTTACAGTTGGATATGCAATTTTTGGTGTAAAGTTGTGATTCTTGAGGAACAAGCCAGTTCGAGTCGGACTCACTCAGCGATGCCCAAAGACATTTCAAATTGAACACCTGGATTCATTTAAATCACAACTGGAGTGACGCAGTCAATTCATAAATATGAAACATATCCATATCAACATTGAATGAATTGAGCCAAAATGAGGATTTCGCTTTCATTCTTTTCAAATGCAAATAAATAATTTGAATATAGTTCAACTTTAGGCTGCAAATGTTGGAGCCGGATTAAATTTAAATTTGTGGAGTATCTCTCAGTAGCTTAGGTGTCTCAGATTCAGATTCAGAGGCGACAAATCTTTTTAGGAATAATCAAAAAAGTTCGCAGTTAGTAGATCATTGTAATGTCATATTTATGATAATATGCAATTAATATGCAATAAGTGATAATAATATTTAAAGGCCACTTTCGACTGAATGCTAAGCCTGATGTAAATGTGTGAAAAATTCCCGCTGATTGTCCCAATACATCTAATACATCCTGGTTACGAGCATAAATCCTGTTTTTTGTTCGCGCCAAAAATCATGGATTCAAATTTTTTATGATTCGCCTATTTGTTAAGGTCGTTTCTTAAGCTGCTCACAGTTACATATGCATAAAGATCGCAGCAAATTTTGTTTCTGTAATGATTACTCATAATTAATAATTGTCACTATAGATTTATTGATTGCTGAAGAAAAAAAATCATAACTCTTGTTATTTGAAAGTGGAGTTAAGAACCCACTTTAAAATTCGGACTAAGCTTAAGGTTTTCCCTCGGCTCGACCTTGGTTGGGTCATATCACAAACTTTGCAAAGCGTCTTGTTCGCTGAGCCCATGTTGCAGCCGTCCCCGTGACAAGCTGCTGGAGAGTGAGCTTGCTTTCTCTTACATGACATGATGTCATGATAAATACTCTGCGCGCCATACATTATAGAGTTTACAATTCTTTATTGTATGTATGTAAAGCCGCATTATTTCCAGTCTCAGTGTATTGGGTACATACTACTTGACCATGAAAATAGAAGCTCCGTAATTAAACTCCAAGTAGTTTGTATGTAGTTTTGTATCTTCGGATTTATGATATCAACAGCAGAAATTTGTAATGCTCAAAAGTAAGTGGGAATCTTAAGGTTAGAAGTTTTCGAAATTGAGAGAGTTCAAAAAAATATTTTGTTTGCGGAACATGCGGAAAATGATTTTGAGCTACGATATAAAAGATCCTGTGGCCTCCAGAGTTTCAAAAGTGATGACAACATCGCTATAGAAACAACGTGCACAAAATGCCTGTTTCAAAATTCCTGTCATCACTTTCCTCTCCTGGGCTTTGTCACGTTTCCTTGTTATTGTTCAGGTAATGTGTGATTGAGAAGACTTTTCTCAAGAATATATAGCTATCAGAAAAGCGAGTGGTCCGTTTGCTTAAGTGAAGAGTTGCGAGATACCAGCAAGTGTGCACCAAATTATACGCTTATAATATAGATCGAAAAAAATTTTAAAAAAAGATCTAAGGAATTTGATAGTTTCAAGTTTCAAAATTTGTTAGGTGGGTGGTTATAAAACACGAGTAAAGATATATGAATACACACACATAGTATGTGATTATGATTGATTATGAATGATTATTTTGTATTACACAAGTATATATATGTACTCGTCGCTTTTCATTGATATTTTTCAAAAGTAACGAATATCTGAAAGCAAATCATTCCATTAAGATTGTTGTACCATTTTGACAAATCATTTGGATATTTAACAGAAAGTATTGCTCTGCAGTGATTTTTTATAAATCCATCACAATCTTACAGGCTTTCTTTGTTCAACAATAAGAGTTGGACCGCGTACGAGAAAGACGTATCTAGACAATTCAGAGGTGTGCTCTCCTCCAGGAAGTTGACACTCCCGAACTTCACCCTTATTGGGACACACGACCTCCGAAACCTTTTCAACCATTTATAATTCCCTCCAGTTAGAGTGTCCATTTGCCTGAGCACACTTTTCGACTCGACATGAATGCCTACCAGACCTCCCATGAAGACAATCATGAGAAGAGCAATGTGTGAAGTGCGTACATAACTTTCACCCGTTTGAGGCGGAATTTTCTTCGGAATTGCATCCTACAGGAATCCGGGTCCCAAACGAATAAAGCACCCTGAAGGACCAGAGTCACGGTCCGAAACAGGTCCGTGAAAAGTTTTCGGTTTTCAAGAATCATGATTCTTTGTGATCCTCAACTTCGGAATGACAACGGCAAACAACGTCGACAACGGATAAATTCTTTAAAGTGCTCTCGTTGACGAAAATGACGAATCAAAAATTTAAGTTAGTTGGGGCAAAATATTACGAGAAATTACAAAGGAAGCGTCGCATTTCGACATTCTACATGATGTGCAAATGCGGGATACATATAATATTATGTATATATATACTTTATATCGTGTAATATTATAAGTTGAGCCTAACGACCAGGTTTGTGTTTCCCATTTCCAAAATTCGTGGTTTTCCAAACTTCCCGACATCAGTAGCCTGAACGCTTACATTTTTATTTGCCAACGGGAAAAGCGACAGTAGTTATGAATTGTGCAACACAAAACTGGACTTGTTTGGAAAACTGATTGTCAGAGAAACTCTATTCATTTAATAGATTTAAAAGATTGGCAGAATGTCTATCCCGACGGAAAAAACCGCTGACTTTTCACAATTAATTTATTAAAAATGCGACATTTAGTGGCAGATTGGTTGTTAACGAATTCGTTAAAAAACCTACCGCCCAATGCTCACTTTTATGTAAAGTGTGATTCATAAGTAAATAAGCCAAGTTCAATTGTATGAAAAAATGAAGGAATTCAACTTTCACATTCGAAGGACACATTGTCAAATGTTGTGGAGTTGAACAAATAATTAACGGTAACGAGCGTCACCTCGACAAATCCGATTTGTAATGAGCTTCAAGCCTCACTGCAAAATGTACTGAATAATTTACAAAAATGGAGAGTGGATGTTGAGCTAATAAATGACACTCGTCGGATTTTCTTTAATGAGATTACTTACTAGGAATTTACTAGGCTGCAAAAAATATGAAGTAGTCATTCGTTAAATTTGGTTGCCCACGAATTCGACAAACCATTTATAAGAATATGGAGAAAATTTTATTGCATTTCATCAAGCATGCTTTCCGCATGTATTTTTGAGCAGGACTATTCAAATGCCGCTTTGGCAAAACTCGAATAAGGAGGTTTACAAGATTGTGGCGCGTACCAAGCTACTAAATACATTTCGAGTAAATAACTATCTTAAGAATCAATTAAAATTTTTATTCCATGACCTCCCGTCAAGATATTGAAATTTAAATTGAAAACGTTGTTAAAATGTACTTAATTCATGGTGAAATTATATTATTGTCCTTTATAAACCTTGCTTGCTCAACAATAATAGTTGCACCGAATACGAGAAAGATGTGTCCAGACAATTCAAAGGTGTGCTCTCCTCCAGGAAGTTGACACTCCCGAACTTCACCCTTATTGGGACACACGACCTCCGAAATCTTTTCAGCCATTTAGTATTCCTGCACTCACCAGGATTTTCCATTTGTTTCAAAACATTCTTCGACTCGACATGGATCCCAATCATTCCTCCCATGAAAACAATCATCATGAGCCACTTCGTCCAGGAAAATCACCAGAAAAAATAAAATCGGCACGATGTTCTCTGTAGTCCACGGGATGATGATAAGGGACACCATGCTCATGCAATGAAAGGTGATCACAAAAACCACCATAATTACAAGCATTAACCATTGCTGAATCATATTCATGAGTCCAGCTAAAAGCTGGATGTTCCTGTACATCACGCCCATTGTCTCCAATGGCTGCCGACTTTGTTTGAAACAAACGTTCCAAATTCGCAGCAAATCCCGCAAGCTCAAAGTTGCCAGCATTTGGACGCCGGAGAGCGTAAAGTTGGTGACATAAGCGCCATACGTCCACAAGATAAAATTGGTCATAAAGACGAAAACTTTTACCAAAATTTTCTCCGCAGTACAGAAGTACCCTCCGAGATAACAGTTTTCGAGCAACCAGTATCCAGCTAGGGAAGGCTTGTTTGGATCTAAGAGATGGAGTCCAAAGACCATCATTGTGGGAAAAGTTACCAAAGAGATGTTCATAGTTTGAGCCCCAACCACGTTCAGCTTCTCGATGAAGGTTCGATGAACTTTATGCCCTTCGGGTTACGTTTCAGAGTTAATATTTTTTAAGAGAGGAGAGTGTTGTATAACATTTGGTTTTTACAAGGTAAGCTATTTCCGTGTCAGGAAAATTCAGCCATAAATAGGTCTAAGTATAAGTAACCGATGACAATTGTCAACTAACAGAGCGTCATCAATTACCTATTATTCCACCTTCGACACCAGCGAACTCATCTGGCATGCAAGTAGTGTACCTTATCCTTTAAATAATAATACTTACGTTTCGGTCGATATTCCTTGATAAACCGAAGGACTCCGTCTACATACGTCACAATGGCCGCAGAATGTTTGAAACCATTGTGCAAATGCATATTCAAAGTGATCAACGTGATTGCAGCAATGTATCCCAAAATTTGATTGGAGAAACTGGTTTTGCGAGCCGTGTCGAATTTGGTGACTCCCACTTGAACCGCCACAAGCGTCGTGAACATAGTATGAAGTATGTACATAACTTTCACCAGTTTTAGACCGGCTTTTCCTGGAAATTCCATCCTGCAGGATTTCGGGTCCCAAACGAACAAAGCATCCCGAAGAACAAAATTCGCTGTTTTATATAAGTTAGTAAAGAGTCCTCGGTTTTCAACAATCATGATGGTTAACAAGTTTGACTAATTTGTAACAGTTTCAGCTAGGAAATGACAACGGATTTATGGGAATAAATGACATTGTTTGCTTTTCCTTTCAAGTACACCTCTGCTGATTTTACCCCATTCTGAAAACCTCGCCAAAGACAACAACACTTAATGATTATTTAAAAATTACTCGCATTCTTCAAATTCACGACTAAAATATAATCTAGTGTATTTGGCTCATTTCCATGTCGTGGAAAAGTTCTTCAAATTTTTACATATATTATTACATATCTGGAACATCATAGCCGCTTTCTCCAATTTTTGAAATAAATGCATTATTTAACGTCAACAAGAAGCGTGTTCGCTTTCTCCGTGGCATCAATTGCAATTAAATGTCCCTGTTAAATGATATTCATGAGTCCAGCTTCTAGCAGAAAGGTTTTGTTCCACTGGTTTTCAAAGAGTTATTAATTTTGTAATATTGACAGGCTTCCCAAGCCTGAACTCAAAAGCACAATTTTTCACAATCAATGCATCTAAAGGATTTTTGCGGTGACACCGTCTAATGTTGACGAATTCGTTATTAGTCGCTAAACGACTCTCAGCGCTAATGTTCACTTTTATGTAAAGGGTGATTCATAAGTAAACCGGCTCAAATTATAGGGAAAGAATTGATGAATTCAAAACTTTTACTTAAGAGGCGCTGCGAGTTTTCGTGTTCCATTTAATATTAATGAGAAAGAGTTGAATTTAAAAAAAAGTTTAACCTTGACAAATCCCATATTCGACTTGTAATCAGATTTGTAATGTGTTTCGAGTCTCTCTACTTACCACTAATTCATTAAGGGATTAGCAAAAAGTAGAATGAATACGTTGAGCGAGTCTGGTATAAAATACTGCTATACACACTAATAGACTAACCAATTTAATAACAATACTGGTGAAAATTGATTGCGATCTGTAAAGCTTGTTTTTTTATACATTTTTGAGATGCGTCAAACTCACAGAGCTGCGTCATCAGTAAAAATAAACCTGATTTTATCTAAAGTATGCTTTTTATGCTCATTTTCCGAAATAGTTTGCTTCGAGCTTTTTGGTGTGAAAATCCAACAAATTGCTTTCTAATGGGGCATCTTTAGACTGAAGTTAAAATTTATTTAATATCATTTTTATATAATGCTTTATAACCTAATGTTACTAATTTTAAACCTTTCTTCCTAGTTTCGTAGTTACTGTGGTCACACTTGATTTAAACTTGCATCGCCAACAATTTAACGTAACAACTGAACAGCGTTCAACATTACAATTTCCTTCCAAGTAATTGCTACTCCCGAATTTATTTTGAGGAGTAAACAACTTCTTGAAAATATTTTGCCGTGGTAATTTACGTACGCAATATGATAAATACATAAAACGTTTGTTATTTGTATTTAAAAAATGGAATTATTTTGTACGTCGTTTCGTATAATATGCGGACTAGAGTGTCAATCCGTTGGAGCCGACGGAAAATTTCCGTTCCGTTTTCCGTTTTTTCCGTTCCGTCGACGGAAACGGAATCGGAAATATCTCAAGTCCAACGGAACGGAAACGGAAAATTTCAAACTTCAACGGAACGGAAAACGGAAAC
>JAHZMW010002180.1:0-16679 GCA_027743745.1 Alloscopus bannaensis | reverse complement strand
CTCCGACTTCCAAGTTTCGTTCTGATAAGTCTCCCCCGTTTGTGCGCCATCTTTCTATAGACTAAATTGAATGCAAGCGTTGCATGGTTACTCTACGCATCTTGATGCGATATTATGCTGAAAAGCCAAAATGGTTTTCCTGGTCTCTTTCTCTGAAGAGAATCACAGAGACGGAGCAGGGAGTTCGCAGAGAGTACGACGCAATTCTGGATGGAACAGTTTGTGAAAACCGATAAAATACATCTTTATCCCACTTGCAAAATTACTCGGAGACGAACAAATCACTAGATACATTGAACTGGTCTCAGCAACGTGCTGCTTGCATTTGAGAACAACCGTGGTTGTCTCTCCAATTTATTTTGTAAATAATTAACGATTTAGGATCATACGTAATAAGCAGTGTCGTAGTGCACTGTACTAATGAAAACCTTGACTTTTCTACAATTCACAGTTGACATGATCTCATAGACGGTGTGTGTACATTCGACAAAATGCGTTGAATTTATTATTTGCTCATGCGACATAAGTTATGTCTAATTTTTGCAAAATATTGTAAAATCGTGCAAAGAAACGCTACATATAGTATTTAACCTTCAGATCAACGCAAAGTGTCGCCTTTCGGGCAAGGTAATTTTTATCAATAGTTGATCGTTCTGTTATTTTTAATTACATCAAACGCCCATTTTTGCTAAAAATTAAAACCATATAAAGCCCTGAAATGTGAAAATATCATAAAGTTTCTCGAATGCAAATCGGGCTCCAGTTTCAGCATTCCTTCGCAACTAATCTCGCACATTTGAATCTTACAAAGTACTACCTAATTATTGATATACCCGCACAAAAGTCTGATTCCTACTGTGGAAAATCCACTCCAAGCAAATTGACCGCGTGTCGCCCATTTTGATTTTGACTTGTCTCCAGGGACAAATGCTCAACGAGAAGGAAACGAGAGTGGCTATAAAAAGGAGAAGAGCGTTTACAAGGTGAGGTTCTTCAACACACAGGAGGAAACACAGTCAGCGGTGTCTCATGGTACGTCAAGCATGAAGTCTTTCGGCAACGTTTCTAAGCACTCTCATTCTTCCGGCTTTTCCACAGAGAATAAGTGGCCACACGTAATGGCCATCGTGCTCTTCTCTATCTCATTGTGATACAGTGTCTCCTCGTCACACACGCAATAAGAGACCGCACACGTGCATTCGTTCCCAAAACTGGATTAATTCCACGAAAACACAACGGAGCAAGATCGAGGCGGAAGTCGGGGAGAAGAGAGACGAAGGAGAAAATGAAAACAAAAGTATTTTCTTTTCTCATAAAATTCTTAATGATTACGCACACAACGACATTCCTCTTATATATTTCCTCGTTGCGCCTCTCACCCTCGTTAGTCTGGCGTTTATTACATATTTACCGGTTTTACATACGCATTCATCATCACTCCCGTGACTAGCGCATCTACGCTCACCTCGTTGCTACTTTAATGTTCCCAGTTAATGGTTATGTAAGCTTAATAAAAGTATTTATATACTTTCTCCACTGGAAAGCAAACCAACCAACTCGAGCCACTTCCTGTTTACATTTTTGCATTTTGACAAACATTTTTTGAATACACCACAAAAATAGTTTGAAATGAACTTTTCCTGGAGAAAGTGGACTTTTTCCGCTTTTGCCATACACACGAGCAGACACTCGGCCAGACAATTTCATACAATTCGACGACCATCACGGCAGAAAAAGCAATGCACACAGCCAAATAAAATACACCACATTTTAAGACCTTTTACGCCTCACTATTTCAAGTCATAAAAGTTTGGTTACGTTGTTTTCTTCTCCACACACGTACTCCTGTACTCTTGGCTGTATGTGTTCACAAACAACAACGGGGAAAGTAAACAATCTCCTTTGTGTATGCCCAAACACCTACACATGATGATGTAGGTTTACTTCATTACATAGAGAAATACACGGCATCAGAGTGAAAGAGAAAGGTGGGCAATAAACGTAAATAATGAAGTAATAGGATTTGGCTCCTTACCCTCTTTTCCTCCTTTCCCACTCTTCGAACTTGACTTTGCCATTTCTTTTTTCTTGGAGAGAGCTGCCTTTCTTATATTTTCTTGCATCTCTTCTAGTAAACGTGTGATTCTCAAAGTCGGTGGAAAAAGTTGATGAGATATACATGCCTATCCTGTTTGTTCGCTTTCTCGAGCAGATTTTGAAGACAAGGATGGCCTAAAATGCGTATTTCTCTATATTCTTAGTACATGTGTGCATAAACGGTACGGTCTAATTTACACTTGTGAAGTGAAAGTACTTTAAGTTTTCAAACAACTACACAAAAAAACCACAAAAACTATCTTTCCTCTCATTCTAGGCGAAAAGGGTTCTACGACTCCAGCCTGGTGGATGGTCAGAGAGGTCGTTATTATGACACTAGATTTTTTCTTTGAAATACGCCTGTAGGCAGAGACATATTTTTTCGTACCCATTTTACCTATACTAAAGTATAGAAAGTATAAAAATATGTATGTGGTGCTCTACACACGAGGAAAACGATTGCAGTGGTTCGTTACCTCTAAAAAACGGAGAAACGCACGCAGGATCCCATTTTACAGAAAAAAACTATATTTTCCACCAACAGACTGGCACACTCTCACAAACTTCCACGTGTGTGTATGAATATGAAGTTTTCTTTTTGGCTTCAGTCATAATATTATTATGTGGAAGTAATAAAGTAGTTACGACTTTTTCGGTGAAAAGTTTGTTTGTAGTGAAAGCATAACACACACACACACATCTGTATATAAAATGCATTACCAAAGAAAACAGATGTATCCCTATATAACACGGTGAGCACATATGTTTATCTTCGAGTTGAAAAGCGCATTACAGTCCCTGTTATATTCTTAACTGCGTAAGAAGAAAGCGATGCACCAAGACAGAACATTGCGTAGGAGAAAGTGAGAAACAATAAAAACGTTGAGTGATGTAATGCTAGTGCTTCCTTCCTCAACATGGAGACACCATTGGTCGGCTTTTCAGAGATCTGAGACGCCATGCGTGTGTGTGGAGTTGGCGAAAAATGAAGATTTTAGTGCCAAGTGTGAACAAATATTTTATACTTCATACTCGCATCAAGTAAAATAAAAGTCACATCTTTAGCCAGAGAGTGTGCACTCTCTGCTTTGTTATTGGATGACAGCAAATAATATGGTAGTACCCCCAAAAATTCTTAAGAACATTTTTCTTGACGTGTGTGTTTTCTTTGTATGACTTTGGTCAAAAAGTCTTTTAGGGCACACTTCTCTGAGAGAGTGGAACGCGTGTGAATAATTGAATCTGACTACGTCAAGTGTCATACAGCTAAAAAAATATGTCGACTTACCTTTCGCTGTAGTCGCAGCATGAATCCTACTCGTGGCAGTACCCTCTCCAATCTTTGTAGACGCTGTCACCCAAAATTCGTAAGGCTGTCCTTCCTTCAATGTCGTAAATTCATGACTTGTTTCGTGTGCTTGAAGAATCTTCTTTTCCTACAAAAAAACGGAAAATCGAGATATGAATTATTAATTAAGAAGATTCCCTCTTAAAGTAAGTAATTCAGAGAAATTGTAGTTTGAAAAGGAGAAATTTTTTGAAAGAAAAATATTACCACTTTTGCTGAATCTGCTGTTTTGGTGTACAACGTGTACTTCTCTATGATCCCATTGGGAAATTCTGGTGGCAGCCAAGACACCAGGATTGATCTTCGGGAGCTCACCAAAGCTTTAACTGCTGCTGGTTTGCTTGGAACTGTAAAGTACATTTTAAAAATTACCCTTAATTCATGTCATGATACAGTACATTCAAGGACCGAAGAACCTGAATTCTCAAATTCACAAAGAAAATCTGTATTGCCAAAAACACAAAAGTAAAATACTCTGTACATTGGCAGACATTCAGCTTGTACACCACCAACACCCACAAGTTACGAATGGGGCTTTTGTATATATATTTGAGTGAAATGTGACAAGAAGCATATCATTCGCAGAAACCAAATCCCACACATCAAAGCATTTATCCAGTACCTCGATTCAACTCTTTTCCAAAGGATTTTGCTGAAAGTGCAATCACTTTCACACACTCGTCGCACATACAAACACAGTGGTTTTTGCCTCGTAATAACTTTTGTGAAACCATGTATTTTTTATCGGGTTCGTCATCATCAGCCTACCAACATCTCACAAGTCTTATAGCTCGTATATTATCCCTTTAGAGCAACAGTGCATCATATATACTCGAGTAGAAAGCACTCATTCTACAATCAAGAGACTTCAGGTTTGACTTCATCATTATTGTGCTCTATTTCACCCAAACTCGAAATCACGTTCTCCCTTCATCTCCTATCTCATCTCAACTAAAGTCATTATCGCTTTTTTGCGCATAGAATGCAAAGTTTCTCCCAAGTACCGAAAAAAATCCGTATTCGCCAAGTGGATCACATAAAGCTCCACAAGTTTATATAAAACCAATCCATATACTCTCGTTGGAAAACCCACGCCACATTTTAGCACAACTTTGTTTTGCACAAAAGCCCCCACCACACAACATCAACATTTACGTATTAGTATTTCGCTATAAAAATGACAACAAAGCTCCCTTCTCCACAGTGCTTTATGCGTCTCACATTTCAGGTATTTGTATCACACGAAAAGTATTACATGATTTCTACGATGATTTGCTCCGGTGATTCTGCCGACAAGAAGTCTTTTAACCATGACTGACTGACAATGAGGGACTATCCACCGTATGAGATGAATCAAAGAAGCAAAAAAAAGTTGTTGAAGGGAAAATGCAAAAGAAAGCATGCTTCCTTTGTACAACTATATGTGTCTCTCGTAAAACGTAGAAAACATCAGCAAAAGCAAAAAAGTGTGAAAAAGGAGTGAGTGACTGGCATGAAAAGAAAGAGGAAATGAAGGACAATCCAGAATTCTGATACTCTCCTTGATGAGCATGTGAGTGAAAGTTGTGCTATTCCTGTATACACATCATATAAAAAGACGGAGGACCAACAGAATCCGAAAATCCGCACGTTGATCCTACAACACAGAAAGCTATACATACCGAATACTCTGTGTGTGAGTGAGTTGAGCCTTGAATAGAATCACGGGTGCGTGTACTCATGCATACATGCATATCAAAACAACTCCACAAGTACAAAAAAACGACGACTTTGTGTAGAGAAAGTGCACGTGATGTGCTGTAAAAATGTACACAAAACATTACTTATAGTGTGACACACATTTTAAAAAGAGAGTGAAAGCATGCAAGCCCACTCACTGCGTAATGGTGGTGTGGTCTTGTGCTGTGAAGTGTGTGTGTCAAGAATTTTTTTCACACTCTTTCTAGTCAAGGCTTATTGCAATTCACAGAGTCTTCTCTATTTATCATTGTGTGCTCTCAAAAACTGTGATGCACACATTCGTCGGAGTTGCTTCTGAGAGAGCAAACAAATTCACAAAGTAATCCGCATATAAAAAGGAAAAGCACTTGATATCATCACTCTCCATTTACAATCTCCAGCCATAAAATATTCCACATGTTCGTATAGACTGGTGTATAATAATAATATAACGGTGGTAGAAGCCCAAAGTGGGATGAAAACCGCATACACGCATCACCCAATTAAAAGTGCTAAGGCTGGTTACAAACCCATCGCGCTTTCTCTACAAACACAATGGAAGAGAGTGAAAAGCTTTCAGTTAAAAAGTGGAGCATTGAGGTATTATTACTCCCACACATGAAATATAGTGGCCAAATGTAGCTGCGGTTTTCACAAAAGAAACCATTAAAAGTCATTAACTGAGGAAATTCCTATAATACTGTCCTTTACCACACCTACAGAATGTCTGCAGATATTTCACCTAAAATCGCTGGAAAAAGTCGGTAACATTGTACTCTTGTCAGCAATCACTTTTAATGTTGGTTATAACACTGTTTACGTATTATTTTTGTGTTAATACGACTTCAATTGGATTTCTAAACGAGATTTCGAATCCGATTCCGATTCGGTTATTGTGGCAAATTAAGTCTTTTACCACTAAAATATAGAATGATTTCCGACAGTTGAAGCCAGCTCTACAGTTATTAGCAATGAACGCCAGTAGTTTTTAGTGAAACTCTGTTAGACTCTATTTCGACTCATATGCATTGCCTTTGGTTTTCCTATCACTTTTCTATATCAATACTTTGCTTTCTCCCAAAACTACACACGCCCCCTTTCGCTTGTGTGTGATGCAACAGAAGTGGAGAGAGCAGCGTTACTCTACATGTGTCCTCAGACTCTACAAAATAAATCTAGAATGTCTCATGATGGGTGAGTAATGCGCATCTAAAGAGCACTTACCATCCTCATCCGTGTGACAAATCATGGGAGGCTCAGACAGCTTTCCATCACCAGCTGCCGTGAAGGCGAGAACGGAAATGGTGTAATTTGTCCATCTCCTCAATCCATGCACACTCAACTCTCGCTCCGTCGTTAATTTCGTTTCGACATTAAAGTCTGTTGCTGAGCTTGGTAAACCTCCAGCCGACAACTCTGGTGTTGCTGATGATCCTCCAGGAGACGACTGTTGTCCTTGTTGTGCACTTGATGACGTCGCAGCCACTGAAGTTGTCGCTGATGATGATGACGATGCTAACGAAGTTGATAAGGAGGTGGCAGCCGATAAGAAGGCAGACGGAGAGGAGGCAGATGATGATGATAGGATTTGACTTAGCAACAAAGACGGGAAAGTCGTCTCTTCAGTTGGTGAGTAGATCACTTTGTATCCCTGTATGACCCCATTCCTTCCCTCCAATGGTGGGTTGTCCCAAGTGATTTGCAAGCTTTGCGATGAGATCGCCTTACAGCCCACATTTTCCGGTGATAAAGATGGTACTAGAGACGAAGAGAGGCACGGCGAAAGCACACAAAAACACAAGAAAAAAAGATATTACATTCCTTGTTCTCTCCGGCTAGAGATGTATATACACATCCACAATATGTATGTTACATAACAATGTCATAAACCTTATTACAATGCGAAGAGATGCTCTATATGAATGGATTGCAACGTGTGTGTATATACGGAGACTAAAGCCTCTCATGAATTACTCCATTTCTGCCTCCGTGAATTGTTCTATTGTGTGCAAGCACACTTTGGGGGACGAGCAGTTGTGGAATTTTCGAGGAAAGGGTAAAAAGCATGGCACAATAAGTGCGAAACAATGGAGTGAGTGTGAGGGAGAAGAGCATTAAGGAAAATAATACAAGGATAGAGAGGCACACAAACATACCGAGGGTATCTATCTGTGCCACATGCGATGATCTTGCCACTGATTATTAACTCGCCAAAAATTCGAGCAAGCATCATACACATTTTTGTATACTTTCTCCACGAAGAAAACCTGCTTTCTCCCCTGTTTGGAAAACGACGCTGTCAAGCTATGTGAGATGGATGGAATGAAAGAAGGATTAACTGAGTAGAGTACTTATCGAACATGGACGTGCGATCAAATAAAAACCACAAACAAAACTAAGCTCTTATACAAAGTGCTATTCAGAGGAGATAGAATGGCATGTGCCATTTCAAGAGAATGAACGGAATATATAGATGATTTCCTCTTTTATTCAATTTCTTTTCCTGGTGAAAGTAGTATAATCCCCTGTTCAGCTCACACTTCCTTGTTCCAGCTTCATTCACACGCTGGACTTCGACCTGAGTCGGATTGCTTTATTAGATGGTCATGGAATGATAAAACCTGACGTTGCCGCTCGTTTCGTGATGGCTTGAAGCGAGAAAACGATAAAGCTACAGATGCTCTTGCACTAAACCATCAATTATTCAGATTTAATTATTTTCAGATTGCAATATAAATGAGTCGGCGAATAAAACCAAAGAGCTGAGTATATAAAGAAGGAATTATCATTTTAAAAGCTCATTTCGCAGGCGGATCAGCACTAAAATTTGTAGTACTCAGCAACTGCGAGCTCGCCTAAGCTCGATGGAGAGTGAGACATTCAATTTTATTCAGCAGTAACAATAATAAACTAGTGAGAGTTTTGGGACCGATGATGAAAACGATTCTCGTAAAAAGTGGACGGAAAACTAGAAAGGAAATGTAAAAACCAATGAGGACCATCATCTTAAGGAAGTGTTTGACAACCAGAGAGTGAAAGTAAAAGGAGACGGTTATTCTGTTTTTGTTGCTCTAAAATAACACAACTTGCATACTAAAACAGGAGGAGAGATAACCGGAAACCTGAAAAGAAAGTGCATTCTTCTCACTCTCAAAGGACGCATCAGCTCTTGATGCCGCTCCTTTTAATAACCTATCCACTTGGTGAATTATGGATGAATGAGTCGTGAAAGCAGGAATTGGAGTGTTCTTTTACGACACTAAGAATTTAGAAATCATGACTAGTCATGAGAAGAGGAATAAGATCGTGTTCACAACGTTTGCCTGATACTCACAAAACGCTGAATTCTTAAAGCGATCCCAAACAAATGGAAAGGTGAAGACAGTGTGGGAGAAAGGAGGAAACTTGCATTATTATAAACTCAGGTGATGATGATGTTGATGTTGAAAAAGGACAAGGAGTGAAAGAGTGAAAGCAAAGAGAAAGCTTCTAGAGTGACACAGACCCATTCAACATTTCTTTTATTTACCATCTTGAAGTGTAGTTCCAATCACGGGATACGACGGAGGACCAGTTCCCTTCGCATTGAATGCTTGCACGATGACAGCATATCGAGCAAATTTTCTCAAGTTGTCAATGAGTGCCTCGCCTCCAAAATCGATTCCCACCTGAGACCAAAAAAACCAAGAGAATTTTAAGAGAAGTTTTTCTTTTAACAAAATGGAGAGAGAAGAGTGAGAACCATTACACTTTTTCGCTCCTCGTTTTCAACCTTCTTTTTTTCAGGGGATGTGTGCTCAGGATTGTCTGAGTGTGCGAACTCCTTATTTTTTCTCGTTGGAAAATAAGACCATTTTAATTTGCAGCTTCACTGCGCCCGTAAATAAGAATGGAAATCAGACTAGGGAATATAGAGACATGAAGGATTGATTGTACAAAAGAGAGATATTCACAAAGTAAAGTGAAGACGCGGAGGAGCTCACACATAAAAGAGAAACAGGAAAAAGGAGAGAGATAAGTATAAAAGTGTTTTCCGCTGGATTTTAAGATTTATTGCCACATTTTCAGCTCTGAGATTCCCTTCAACCATAACATAACTCAGCGAAAAAATATATACATTACTAATGTAGAGCGAAGAAATGAAATGGATACTGAAACATGGCCTTTTCTGTATCAACAAAATGTAATACAAGTGTAACACTGATTTTCTTTCACGCACTTTCTCTCTTACTCTTTTTTGCTCAGATCGGCTTACCTCCACAGTTTTAAAGTGATACCCATGCATATCACCAAAGGATGGGATGTGTGCGCCAAAATGGGGAGTGGTGTTCTCCCCAAAAATCCCAGACTCTGCAGCCAGCGCCAGGCTAAGCTCTCGAAAGCCGAGGTAGTAGCCAAGCACATTGCCATGCCAAAGGTGCCGTTCAGGTGGGCCCCAACGGATACTCAGCTTTGTTGATGAGATTGGCTCAACGTCAACGTCTTGAGGAGGACCCTCGGGTGCTTCTTCCGCGGTCGTGACTTGGATGACCTCACTTGGCTGGGAAAACCCCATCCCATTCTGAGCAAGAACTCGGAGATGGTATGTGGTCGACGGGGAAAGTCCATCGACGACCGCCGTTGTCTGTGTGGCTGGCACTGCGAGCTCTTCCACCTCTGCTTCTGTCCATGTGTCTGCAGAATGTAATGTCAAGACAGGGAACATTAGTCCAGTGTAACCTCTCTGTGGACTAGCTCAAAACATGAAGCTACTAACTTTGCAAGATTGATAACGTGTTGGTTACACATCCCATTTATAATTTCATGTGAAACTCAGTCCAAACAAACACGTGTGTGTTTGCATAATTGTGTTCTCTGTCCAATTGCCTAGTTCTAAACAACTTCCCCCTTTACAGAGGGACAACAACTACATAAAATGAAACTGTGACTAATTATGCTGTAATTCTAACTACATTAAAAAGTGTACGTTCCAGACATAATCCTTACTCGCTCACTCAAGCCGTGAGCAAGTGCTCCCTTTTGTCTCGCGTTCGTCCTCTCGCTGTGAGAGGAAATGCACGTTATTATTATCATTGCCTTTTCCCTGTAGTCATTAAAAAGTTTGGAAAAGACGCTTTTGGGAATTTCCTTCCCATCTTCATAATACGGAGAGCAGCCTTTTTGTGACATATATAATTATGACTTTGCAATGCTGCTTTAATTAATTACAGGTGTCATTACGTCAAACAGAAGTGAGCGTTCTGCTCTCACTCCTCGCATCCTTCGCGTGCTTTACTCGCAGCAAGAGAGTCATTTAGACAGTCTACAAAAACTCTCTCAAATGACATCATTAGTAAGTACAGAATTGTAGTTGTAGTAATAATAGGAATGATTTTACATAACAGCAGCCTAAAAACTCCATACATCCTTGTGCAGAGAAAGTAGAAACACTACCTTAAGTATCCTATATAGTATCTGCTATTGTAGTAGTTCCCATCGGCGAAACAGGGAAACTTTTTTTTTCAGACAGAAACAGGCTCGCTTCATGGCTCACTATATCAGTCGCAGATTTTCTGCGTACGAGTCGGAAAAAAGAGTTAATTATACATGAAAAACAGTATCGTTCACCATACTCTCAATGTTTGCAAGCATATATTACTCCCTATTTGCTCCAGTGTTGAGTCTGTGTGCGCGACTTTATGGAAATCATTGCCGGGGATTTTCTCCAGACCTGAACTTGCTTGTTTTGTTCAACTTGCCTTACCATGGACGTACCGTATGACTACTAAATATTTGTATCTTTCGCTTAAAATCACACTATATACTACTCTCAAAAAGTGGAAAGCGAACACTCAGTATTTTACTGAACCACATCAGTAGCGTACGATGAAGTCATCATGGAATCAGTGTTCAGCAATTCCATGTGAAGGTATAAATGTTCAAATATATCTATGTGCGTAGGTAATAGAAGCCTTTAATTTGGCTCAGCTAAAGTAGTCACTGACCTGATGGGAACTTGTACTGTATGATAAAGTTGATGAGTGGGCTATTTCCATTGATGACGCTCTCCAGCCATGAAATTTGGACGGAACGACTCTGCGTATCTAGCAATCGAAGATTTACTGGCTGTCCGGGTGGCTCTGCAAAGGTGAAACGAGAATTGGAAACATTACTACACACTTTCTCGTACATTATACTTATTAGGGCTACGTTTCATCTAATTCTCACTTTCAAGGGTGTCGTACTATCTATACCATTTAAACAAGGGAAAAAAGTGCTAAACATGCGTGTTTTGTTGAATATTATGTGAATAAGAACCTCGGTCTTTGTTTTCACCAATATCAACACACACACCTTAACACGTGCAATTTAACGCGTACAATTTTTTCCGCGATCAAATAATAGCCGGAGCCTTTCATTTTTGACAGGTTCGCTAATGGACTTACCTTGTACGCTGAGCAGAACGGTTGTCTGGTCTGTTCCAAAGGAATTCGTCGCATAACAGTTGTACGAACCGCTGTCACTTCGATCCACATCAGCCACCAGCAATTCTGACATGACACCATCGTCCAAAGTCTGTTGTCTGATTGTGTACCTGTGAGATTCACGCGTGATTGCTATAAATCTCCCAGATTTTCCTACTGGTGATGTTCATTCCTCCTCGTTAATACCCAACAAGTTGTTGAACATCATAAATTTTTCAAAAGAACAACAAAAGGCTTTCCCAGATTTAATCACCTAATTCAATCAAATTAAAATCGTCTTTTCTTTTCCATTCCTCAACAATCTGGAAGCCTGAAAAACTTATTTAATTTAGGCTCATCAAAGTTTTTCTAGTGCTTTCATTACAAGACTTGTGTGAGAAAGAAAAAAAACTTAATCCATTTCTTCTCTTTACATTCCTGTGTTGTGGCTACAGAGCACAAAAGCACCATGCTTCGGCTGAAGAATGGATTGGATTAGATTGGATATTGGAAAAAGTGAGGAGAAAGAGCTTTTCATCCGATCACATCCTCTCAATCATTCCCCTTTAGTGGCTTTCACATGCTCACGAGTTTTTATTGCTACACACACAGCAAATCCATAAGTTTTTTTGCCCATCATTTCCCAATAATTTTGATGTAGTAGTTGATCAAAAAAGTTTACAAAAAATGTGTTAGTTAGGTAGATTGGAGGAACTCAGACAAAAAAAAGCTGAGATGGTCTACTACTTTGTACCTTTACGAGGGAGAGTAATAAAAAATTCTCAACTTTTCGCCTTCTTTACATCACCACTTTCAGGAAGGTCTGAGGCGAAGAAACTTTCATCTTAATAAAGTTGGCTAGAGTTAAAACAGAGGGCTGCCAGAACTTTGCTAAATTCGGGTAATTGTTTGCCACTGTCTAGGAAAATAGGTTAAACGTAGTTTGATTTCTAGATATTTTGTCAAAAACATCACGTGTGGTCATGATGTCAATTTCTGGTATATTTTATTCTAAATGGAAATATTCTTTAAACTTTTTATATATTTTATATTTTTTAAAAATAAGTGAATATGAAAAATGAGAATTTTTTGACTTGGAAAAACGACTTGCGAAAACGCAACATTCAGCGATCCTTTCTCCTCCAAATAGAACTCATTACAACATTATCGACTTGTTATTTTCCCGTCAAAGAGCCAAAGAAAAATCCGCTTTGCGCTTATTTAACTCACTGTAATTTGTAGCACACATAAAGAAAGGAGCCTTATTAGGGGCGCAGTTCTCCTAGAACTAATACCCTCGTTGTAACCATTCTATTGTATACATAAATACAATCCCCAGTCCCTATTCCCAAACTACGCCTCTCTGACATTCGCGAGAAAAAGTAGTGTGACAAAAGCAGG
Organism: Alloscopus bannaensis; assembly: GCA_027743745.1. Lineage (NCBI taxonomy): Eukaryota > Metazoa > Arthropoda > Collembola > Entomobryomorpha > Entomobryidae > Alloscopus > Alloscopus bannaensis. Next base: position 3,671 of record JAHZMW010002180.1, on the reverse strand, counting down.
AACCTGTGATTGGAGTGAGAGCCAATTTTTGTGTGTTTATTGGACCATTGGATATCAATGGGGAGATCCCCTTTGGCCCTACACTGAAGAATTGCTTTCTCTCCTAATCGTACAGAGATTTGTTGATCCCGATCCGCAAATTGAGCTGGAGCTGCACAATCAAATCAAAAGAAATCAGTCGAGTTAAACCAACTGCCGCATATACATCCATATATACTTAGGTACACTTGTATTTCTCTCTCTGTGTGTTCTCAATTCGCCAAAGTGCACGCCAAATATTATGGGAACTGCTTTCCTCCCAGAATGGCGCAAACAATGCAGTGTAATAACTGAAAAGCATTAGAACCCAACATATATCTAAATACAAACACATATACCACTGTAGACAGAGCAGCATGCTTGTCGAGACTGAGAAAAAAAGAGTCATTTTTGCAATATGTTCGTTTCAGTCGGCAAAATGTAACTCAAGTACACCCTATACGAACGGAAATGTGTGTAATGTTCCTAGTATGAACATATATTCCATTATGGTAGGCAACACAAGCACACATACTGTTTTCATTGTCTCCACTTCCAATAAAGAGCTTCAACGACTTATTTAAGCTCACAGTCAGGCTTTCCTGATCCCAACTGACTGCGAGTAAATTTACCTTTTTTTTCTCTCTCTCTCTTCCCATTCTCTCTCAAACTCCTTCACACAAGGCTTCGTGTATGTGATGAGGCAGAGCAAGGAAAAAAATCCAGAAGAAATGGTGAAATTTTCTACAATTGTTGAGCCTCATGTACGTAAGGGGAACTGACTGACTTGTGAGTTTGGCTTTGGATTCACTGACATTCTTCTTGTGAATTCTCATCACTAGCGCTTTTCTCCTCTTTCCCTTTTCTTCAAGTGAAGAATGAGTACACAAGGCATGCCTACACACAGTATTCACTTGTGTTTTAAGAAGTAAGCTAAAAAATGGCTATGTATACAGAGACGCGTTCTCGCCGTTAATACGCGGAACAAAAGAATTCACGTAGTTCGTGTCTTTAAAGACGTATTTAAGGGAAAACACAAGGGAAAGCTAAAACAAGAACGTGATGTTGCATAAGAAAATCCATTATCACTAAGTATTCATTCACTCGACTCTCATGATGGTCTTTTCTCCCTTCTACCTCTCAACCTCTGCAATATGCTTAAGGCAGAGCACTTTATAAGTCTCGATGATCTTGTCAAAGAAATTCTCGTCGTCCTTTTAATTCATTCAGACGAGGAGAGGATCACAAGGAGAAAATACTCAAAAAATATGCAGGAAGACTAAAACTACGTACTTGCTTGTAAGGAGATTCGTTTTCAATTTTGATGAGTGACGCAGAGAGAAAATATTTGACATATTTTCAAATGAAATAATCAATACTTCTCTGGAACAAAGGAGTTCCCACTTTCTCCTCCAAGAAAGGAGGATGGATGCACTGAAAATATTAATAGTGGTCTGCGACACACTAGGGAGAAAACTCGCTCGCTTTGGCAAGAAATGATATATAGGGCAGAGGACAGTGTGACTATGCTATATTTGTATAATATTATAAGAGAAAGTAAAAAAAACTCTTTTATCCGCCCCTTTAATGGCTTGTAGCTCAACTGTAGCAAGAGGTCTTCGAAGATTGGGCGAGAGTTGTTCGCATTTTTTAGTCATCGTAAACTTTTTAAGTCGACAACTGCTATTATATATACTAGTGGTCTTCGTCCCAACTTTAAAAACTTTTTTTCCTCGCCTTTTTTTATGCATAGGCACACTTGACGACACTGATTCACGCGAGAAAAAAACTCTGGAATGAAGCAACACAAGAGCTGTATAAAATACGTATAGACACATTATGTACATACTGACATTAGGTTCAACACGACTTTTGGCACAAAAAAGTTCGTCTTTTTTCATGGAAGAAAAAACACTCGCTTTTTCAGCAACCATTTCACCATTTCAGCAAAACAGCTAAAGGCAGCTTAACTCTTCTCCTTTTGTGATGCTCTGTTAGCTGATAAGATTTCGTGAAGGAAGAGTTAGTTTTTTGGGGTTGACTTAAAATGGGGGAAAAATCTCGACCAAACGAACTGTTATACGTACATATCCCACATTTTATAAACATAAGCAAGAAATAAGAAACCAAACACTTTTTACATATTGTAAGCCGCATACGTAAAGATGTACATTCTTTAGGTTTTAAACTACAAGATGAGCTTGTTGAATGGTGAAAATAGGCTTGAAAATAAAAGGATGAGTGAAAATAGACGGAGTGGTACGAGGGTACACAATATCGCCTCCAGAAGAATGGATCACATCAGCCAAAGCAAAGAAAAACCACACAACACATTCGAAAGCATAGCAATGTAGATGCACGGCAAAGTCAAAGAAAAAGGTCTTTTTTTAAACTCTTCTACGTTTTTTAAGAAGAAAGCTAAAGTCTTCTGTACTGCTGTTGGGTGCATATAGGCACTAAAAATCCAAAGGATTTCTTGCTTCCCTGAATCCACAATCTCCGCAAAGGTAAAAAACGTGAGGCATAATACTTGGATGTAAAATGGATCCCTGTTCATGTAGGCAAGCTAAGACGAGTATTTTACGTTGTACACACGCATACGGGCAAAGATTCTTACTCGTGCTACCACAAGTTCTTGTCGTGCTTTCTCCGCTAAACACGTCTCTCTGTACGATAAAGTATGCGAAAACAAACTCACCTTCGGTAGTATGTTTGTTTGACACAGACACAAATATCGTGAGCGGATGTGTACGCCAAAATAATCCAATATCTAACAATCCAACCGCCAACTTTCACCAAAATGCAGCGGAGTGGAACCTTCTACGAAGCTCAAAAAATGTAGGTGAAAAGTTAGTGGGGCTGAAGCGAAAAAAGTTTCACTTCAGAGACAAGTGAGCTGAGAGTGTATAGCACATTGAAGGAGCCCAAGTTATGTACTCGCTTTGTGTTTTGGCAAAGTACTTCTGTATGAAGTGGGAAACAAAAGCCCTTCACTCTTTCCAGTTGTCACCAAACTTTCTAAGAACAATTGACAAAGAAGAGGACACATTTGCAAGTGCTTATGTGTACCTACTAATGTGATATAGTTCTGTGCGCGTCTAGATTGTTTAGAATAATAAGCTTCATTTCACATGAGATTTTTGTTACTCATCGAACCCTGTACAAAGTCGTCAGCGACATTTTTTAAAAGCAGATATCATGCATTGTGCAAAGGTGAAAAATGTACTAGTGAAAGCAAAATTCTACCTTAGTATACGATAAATGATTTTGTAGCTTGTTCAGGGACGACGAATGCAACAACATTGAAGTTAGTTGCGAAACAAAATACTATTGAGATGATAAACTATTTGGAGAGATGCCACAATGATAATGTTGAGCCATGCGTGATTTGTCAGCATGCATCACTTTATGTGAAGCATGAGAGAGTTGTGCTGTGTCAAAGAAAAACCGCGTTTCGTTTGTTTGTACACTATTTTTGTATAAAAAATCTTCTGAAAACGTAATGCTTTATGAATAACCGAATAATAAGTGTGTCGTCAAAATGCATTCCAAAGTATTTGCGTAATGAAATGTCATTTTAATAACTCCATGTTTTATTTTCCAAGTTAAACTTTCAAAAGAAGGGCTGAAGTAGCAAGATTTTGGAGCATAAG
>JAHZMW010002179.1:0-18885 GCA_027743745.1 Alloscopus bannaensis | reverse complement strand
TCTTCGGATCAGCTTTCCCGTTAATTGCGTCATGCTAATAGTGGCAGACAATATTGTGTGAGTTACAAACAGGGCAGAAAATGTATGCAGTACAGTAGAAAAAATAAATGAATTGGTGATCTACTATATGACATTGTTAAATTATGGAAATTAACTCACCATAGGCGACCATCCAGCGTTATCAATAGCATTACAAGTAACTACATCTGCTATCTTTCGCACTGTCTCAATTTCACCTTTTCCGCAAGCTACATGCAAATCGGTCTCCCCCTTTTGGTTCTTCTTCGGCGTCGCAGTTGCTGTAAATGACTCTACCAATTTCCTCTTTCGAATCCTAACACCTTTAGCCTTAGAACGGACAGAGAGGTCGGTTGACTTCAGATCTTTATCTATCAAAATATGAAATTCAGTACATACAAGTACATACAATGATGAGCATTCACGAAATGGCAGCTAAAAACGAGTATAATATACTCGTTACCACGAAAATGTGGCTCTTCTTACCACGATTCCGCTTCTTCGAGACTGACAAGTTTTCATACGGGGTTAAAATAGGCGGTGCTTTACAATCACTAGTTGGAGGATTCATCAACATCTTTCGACGAGTGCTAGGTGGACTTTTAAAAGTCTGATGACTCTTTCCTCCGGCACCAACATCGTTAGGAGTAAGACTAGGTAAACCGTCGTTGTCAAGGTAACCACTGAACAAGTCTTCATCTTCATCTAGATTTTCTAGTTGACCATGTTCCGACTTTAATTCATCTTCATCTAAATTTTCTTGTTGACCTTGTTCCGACTTTAATTCATCTTCATCTAAATTTTCTTGTTGACCTTGTTCCGACTTTAATTCATCTTCATCTAGATTTTCTAGTTGACCTTGTTCCGACTTTAATTCATCTTCATCAGAAATAGACTCGGCGCCTTGATCTTGTTCCGACATTAATAGATCTTCATTTTTATTTTCTTCTTTACTTCGCTCTGATTGTAATTCATTTAAATCTTGATTTTCTCCTTGACTTAGCTCCGATTCCGATTCATTGTCATCTAAATTTTCTTCACGGTCTTTCTCCAATACCAATTCTTCATTCTCCTTCTCTGCGTTAATGCCTTTCCTCACGGACTGAGCGCAACGTGGCACTCCTACAATTGCGACTTCGTTAGAACTCACTTTAACCAGCAAACCCGAAACTAAAAAAATAATAATTGAATGGTTTGAATGACAAACACATAGTAAACTTATAAGGCTTTTCCACACGGAAAATTAAGCTAAGAAAGCAGACTTACATTTCTTACTAAATTCAGTAGCTTTTGGCACCGCTGGGGACGGTTCGAAATGAGTAACTTCGGGTTCATCGTCAGACGTAAAATCGTCCTCCTTTGCATTCTTTGATTCATCCTCCTTGGTACTTTTTAGGATGTCCTCATCCGCTCTGTCACCGCGTAACCAATCCTTCATCATGTTCAACCCTTCAGCGAGAGTGTTAATGGATTTCAAAATATTTGTGGGCAGACGATCAACGCTTCCAGTCTTTAGGCGAGTGATTCTCCCGCAGGTAGGACACTTTTTCTTAAGTGCTGTTTCATGGCACACCTCGCACACTTTACAGCCGCATGCTCCAAACACCAACAACTGTGATTTCGGTGTCTTCGAGCTGTAACGATTAACAACGTTTGTTCTCATTGTGAGCTTGATTGACACGGATATATAACGTTAACTTCATTTTCAGGCTGTATCCCATATATTGTTTGTTAGTTATGATTGACAAATTCCAATACTCAAAAATTCATAGTAATTAGTTTAAACGCTTGTTGCTTTAAAGGGCTTACCAAGTGGAACATTTAATGATTCTTGCCATTTGTTTCAAATAAGCAATTGAGTCGTTGAAACACGACGAGTGAGTGGAATCATCAGCCATATTCTTTTCTCGATTCGGAAACTTCGGTTCCACTCGATGGGATAACGTCGGGACTTGAGGAGGCTTCCCCATCTAGATTATCATATTGTTCCCCGTCCATCTATGAATAAGTCGAGATCAAACTTTCAATTACCAACAAACCAACTCGTAAATCAACGGCGGATGTACTGACCATCATACTCAAGTGGCACAGTGCCACATATGCTTATCGATGTCGTTAGATCAAATGGTGAACTAGTTTATTAAATACCAAAATTGGGTAACCAAACACCAAATGACGAACGCTCTTTCAAAACATATTACCCTCAGTCATAGCCTTGGTCCTAAAAATTTACCTCATGCTTCTAAATATGAAGCTTGTACCTCGACAGAGATTTAAAAATGATTAATCAAAAGCCTCAACCGTTGACAGGTTATGTTGATTATTATAACACAACCAAACGGACCCCTTTTGTCATTTGTGGTGCTCTAAAAATCAACAAACCGGCCAACGATTCACTGTCCGAAAAGACTAATTCTCGTCGAACTAAATGTCAACTGTTAACTGTCACTACTGACAGCCGTACTGTCTCCGTCACACCATCCAACACCCAAACAACTGAAATTGACGCTTCACCTCGCTCAATGAATCGTTGATAGTCGACCTAATCAACGCCAAACTGGTCACTTTACTCTAACATGACAAATCGCAACTAATAACAAATCACATCTTACCTTCAACCTTTCAGCATTATTTTTTAGAAACCGTTGACAAGAACAACAATTTAACTTTTTTTCGTCCTGTGCTCACCAAACCGAGAGAACTTGAAACGACACTCTTTTTGCGTGAAGACGGACGAGACTAGTCTTGTCTTTTGTGTGGTCTCCCTCGCAAATTTGAACAGGTTGCCAGACCTTGCCATGTGCAGCTCTCAAACCATGAGAGAAGTCTGTGCTTTGTTCAGGATTTGGCGTATGTTTCCTCAACCTGCTCATGCAATAAGCTCATGCAAACTCCTTATTTGATTCTGTGAGAAAAAATTAATGAGAAATAATTTTAATTCAGCCACGTAGTAAGTGCTTGTCATTAGACTTTGATAAGTTGCGTTTTGTAAACTGTTTTCATGTATGTTCTTGCAAAAGTGTGTATATATATTTGTAGTATTATTGAGCATGACAAGTTCGCGTCAAAGTACAGTTGCATTGGCAAAACACTAAATACAAGGTTTTTTATATAAAAACTAAATAAATATTTTTCATGGGTTGTTAATACTTCTTCTTAAGTGTATTTTACAAACACTGCTCTCACTCAATATAAGAGGAATATGATTAAGTGAGAAAATAGATTTTAGTAGTTTACAATGCGTTTGGCATTAGTTGCAAGAAGACAGCGTGATGATATTAATATGTATGTAGACATTGTTAGGCATTTTAATCGTATACATTGTGTAGACATTAACTTGGCGACATACCGGACTAAAGCTAGATCTGTTGTTTTGGTGTGCTTGATTGAACTCGCAAAAGGATTGTGGTGAGGAAATATTTGCAGCTCGACGGTGGGAAAGTGGGAATGGGAGAAATGAATGTTAAAAAGTGCTGTTCAGCAATACTTACACGGAGACAAAATGACAAAAACCAGCCATTTTGGGTCATCCACCTCGATACTTTAGAAAGACTTCAACTATTGTATTAAACTAATAATAACTTGTGGTACATTACACAGATTTGAACAAAAGGATTGCACGGTGCATAAAACTACTACAACTACACAATAGACAATGCTATGAGGTGCGCATCAGGGATTCGAAAACCTTTGGCATATGAGCTAACTTGACGCGGACGTCCTGAGGAATAGCATCACTTTGCATGTATTGAGTAGAACTCCCTGTCGCATCTATATATGAGATCTTTGAAGTGGCTGGTTCTAAATATAATTTCGAGTAGTCCGGAAATTGAACGCTAACGTCTCCATTAGCCATTTGACTCGCTAGACCAATCTGAGGAATCTGAACTTGTTTCAAAATCTTGCTGCTCTTCGATGAGGTACGACGACTACTGGCTGCAGACGCTTCACTTAAACCCGCCTGGAAAAAACATAAAAACCGTTTAATAAAAACACAAAGTTTAAAGATATGCATGACTTATAAACTGCTCCATAATAAACTACATACATTCCACTCTCTTTCCCAAGTACTTACAACACTAATAGGTGATAGATTTTCTTTGTTGGAGGTTTGTAACCCACGAGCGGAGGGAGGTTTCTTGCCAAGAATTACTGGAAACACGTCACCATCAGTATTGGAGCTGGTCTCCTCCAAAACCTTTTCGATTCTCAAACAGTGTGCTAAGCAGATTTTAAAGTGGTCAAATAGTAATTTCACGGACGGTGGAAACTCTGCGCCGTCTGAGCTAACGTGCACGCTTCTACTCCAAGTAGGAACATCAATCTTGATTTGTGATCCAACTTTACTTATTTTACCACCTATAAAAATTAGCCAGTTTAAGAAAAAACAATCAATTATATAGGTGACGCAATAACAGCTACATGCGTTATTTATAAAACTTAACACAAAATCAAGATTATACTAACCGTCGTAAAATGATATCTCAAAATCGGCGTCCGGGCAGTTTTCCATTAGTATAGATTTTCCTTTATTGCTGAAATAAATGAGTTTGGCAGTTCTAGCTTTAACAGCTTCCACAAATCTCGAGGCATACGAATACTTTTTCCAGTGTTTCTCAGGAATGTTTTCATGGCTGTAAATCGCGTCTGCTCCTCGTAGGGGCAGTGGAGGCGGTAAATCACCCGGTGGTACCCCCTTTGTCTTATTTGGGTAATATATAACGATCTGTAATTCCAAAATCTCCGATTAGTTCTCCGTGACGACAGCATCAATATTTTTTTAACCTATAACCCAGAACACTTGATGCAAATTCGACATACCCGTAGGCCATCAGATGAAATTCGGAAAACTTCCACCACCTTCTCACAAGAATCCTTCGTCTTCAAAAACTCAAGGTACACTTCTTTTGAGTCTAAAATTCCAATAATCACATTTTTCACTTTCTGTCGAATTGACTTGAGTCTCTTCGAGCTGATTGGAGGTATTTGTAAACCATTTCGTGGCTTGTCTGTTGGAACAGCATTTAACACATTTCGAGGTTGTAGTACATTCCCTTGATGCGAATTTGGTCTCGGAGGCTCTGGCTGGTAGGGATTCACACAACCACTGAAATGAGAATGGTTAGCCGAACCACTACACCCATTGCAAAAATTGTTGCAAACTACTGAAGGAGGATTGCTGACGGAATGACATCGTTGATTTGCAGAAACGACGGGAAAGTGTCCGCCGTGGTTTGCTATCAAGTGCCCAGACACTTGAGACGGGTGAGTTTCCATATTATTGAAACCACTGGACATGTTCTTCATGATAGCAGGGCACGTATGAGTGCTCGTCATTGAGCAGCAACTACACACAGACGGATGATGATTGTGTCCTAGATCTGGAGCTCTCGAGACTGGCACCGAGTGAGTTTCAAAAGATGGTCCAACATTCGAAGCTGAGCTTGATCGTGGTAGTGGAAGCTGAGCTCTTGGAGGTAAAATGTTACTGTTTCCAATTGATGGGAGTAAACTGTTGGAGTACGAGTAGGACTTGGATGTTAGATACGAAGACGTTGCAACTCCACTGTCATGCGAACCCCAAGGAGTAGATGACGAGGAAAACGTATAGTTGTATAAAGAATTATACCCAATATTAAAACATTTGTAATTATTAAAATCGAGGCTTGATACTACTAAAAGTCGGCAAATAAAGAGACTGCAATTATCTCGAAATCCAACTTACAATACTCATATCATTGGTGAGAAGCAGATTTGCTAGCGTCATGTCTCTGTGTACAATGTGGTGCGAGTGCAAATACATCAAACCTTCAACCACTTGGCGTAGAATGTTGTGAGCTGAAAGGTTAACCAAAACATCATCAAGCTTCCATCCTTGCAGCGACATAATGCACCATTACAAACCACCGAATCAAACAGGAAGTAAAATCACTTCACGGATGTGCACCTGAGTCACGTCTTCAATCGTAATATTTTACCTTCGTCTTCCGACAGAGTTGCCTTCGTCGTCTTCAAATACCGCTGCAGCTCCCCATTATGACACAACTCCAGCACCAAGTACACATTACTCTCGTCCTCAAAAAAAGTGTACAACTCCAACACGGAAGGATGTTTCAGCCTGGAATGAATGGAGACTTCTTGCTTCACTCGGTTGATCATTCCTGCAGCCTTCATCAGCTTCTTGTCAATCTACCCGTTCCAGAAACATAAAAAAAAACAACAATAAAAACCTCTTCATCTCTCTTCAACATCTTCGAAAGACGATCAACGACAGTTGACTCACCATCTTAATGGCAACTTCCATACCAGTTCTCCGAACCTTTCCACGGTACACGTGAGCAAATCCTCCTTTCCCCAGCAACTCGTACACTTCATATTTCTGCAAATTTTTAACAAAAACAATCAACCAATTATTACAATTTCTACCACAAACTTTGTCACTTCACTCAACAATCTTTATATTTTCCATTTTGTCTAGTCACTCTTCAACTCACGTCAATAGAATCACCAAAATCTCCCATGGTAACATTTAAGCTAAACGGATAAAAAAAATTATCCCTTAAAATCTCCTCAGTTGGTGGCCTTTAAATTTGCACATGGAAAAGTCAAAATATTTAATGTCAACAACAAAAAAGTCAACATGTTCACGGTGTATGCGTATAATAGTACACAGGTTTGTGTTACAGTAAAAAGGATTTCTCACCAAAGGAACGGGACTTGAGAAACAACAGACAAATAGCCAAAAGTCAGACACGCGACCGTTGTCTCCCGCCGTCAACCACAGGAAAAGTGTAGGCCATCAAGACACTCTGAAATAGAGTCCCGGTAAGTACAAGGGACAAGAGGCTCTCTCATCATCGTGGTCGTGTTCACTACATGGTGGGTTGCTCGATTTTTTATGAACGTGAAACATGCAGGAGCAGGTTACTCTCTTTCTCGCTGATGTGTGTGAGTGTATCCTGCTAATGTTAACAGACAGACGATCATGTTGAAGTGTGGTGGAGGTTCAGGTGATCATTGCATTGCACTTTTACATTTTTTTACTCCGTCGTTCCTTCTCGTCTCGGTTTTTTGGAGATGTGTTGTTTACCCTGATAAAAAGACATGCTAAAAATCGTCAACCTAAAAAGGCCTCAAGACTAACTAGATTCTCTTTGTTATACGGAAATAAGTCAAATAGTTGCGGATCGTCGTAAATTTTGTCGTGTAGATAGAAATTGTGAGTATTTGTGGATAGTTGCGTTGTCGACCGTCATCATCGCAGGTTTAAAAGACGATTTCGCTGTAGTCTGGATCGACAGTCAGCAGTTGTTCAAAGGGGGTCTCCTTTAATTGTTACACAAAGCCAGACTTTAAATAATTGGTAAGTGCTAGTGAATCACTGATTAATCATTTGTTGTAAAAGGTGGATCAATCAGAATCAGTTGTTGTCGTCTTTCTCTTTCTGGTAGTTTTTTGTCACTGACAACTTGTACCGTCATTTGTCAATCTGTGACCACGGGTGATTGTTTTTTTTTTCTGTAGGTATACAAGAGTTCCGAATTTCAATTCCAGTCATCAGGAGTTGTCATCATCTTCTCATCGCAACAATGAATCACATGAAGAAGGGCGTGGAGGGCGTTTACCGAAAATTGTCACAAGTTCCACTGTTGCGGCGACCTTGTCGGTGTGCCAGCAGTGGGAGGGTGGGAGAGGCCTCGTCAGCGAAGGCTGTTAAAGCATCACAGCAAACAGTTTCAGGTGACTTGAGGCAAAGAAGACCATCATTTTGATTACTGTTTTGATTTGGAACTGATCATTACTTTGTTTCTGTTTGTTTCAATTTTGTAAACAGCATCAACCGCCACAGCAACTCAGATCAAACCTGATGTCAGTACGGAAAGGTCACCAAGTCGACACCGTGTCCCTTTGGATGTTCCTTTGCCAGGCTTATCGAATCCCTCGTTTGCCAGTGCAGACCAGGTGACTTACGAGACTCAGATCACCGAGCTGGATAACGGGCTAAGAGTTGCGTCACAAGCACGACCTGGCAGATACTGTACAATTGGCGTCGCTCTCAAGTCTGGAGCCCGGTTCGAAACGCACTTCACCAGGGGTGTTGCACACGTCATTGAAAAGCTGGGATTCTTGGTAAGATAAGCCAATATGAACTAGTGAACTATAGTTTATATAAACCTGTAACTCATTCTTGGAGCTCTAATGGACGAATAACTTCTTTTGAATGCAGTCGTCAACGGGTTTTCCTGACAAGGACTCAATTATAAAAGAGATGGAACAGTTTGGTGCGATTTGTGATGCTCAGAGTTCCAGGTATATATTCAGTGACAGGAAATATATTTACGCAATTACCTCTCGTATTTATGAGTAGCGATTCCAGTTGCTGATTTTTTTTTGGTTTACTGTAGAGATACAACGGTGTATGCAATATCCACTCAAGTGTCCGGACTGGAGAAAATGATGAGACTGTTGGGCGATGCAGTGTTTCGTCCGTGTATGAGCGATTTGGAAATTAACAACGCGCGTCAGACAATCTTGTACGAAATCGAGGATATGCAACTACGACCTGAAAAGGAAGCTGCGATTTTGGAAATGATTCATCAAGCCGCATGGAACGACAACACATTAGGCTACTCCAGATACTGTCCTGCAGACAATATCGAGAGGATTACCCGACAAGAAATGCTTGAATTTATGAAGACTAACTATACACCAGACCGGATGGTTGTTTCGGGAGTTGGTGTTGACCATGGGGAGCTCGTTGATCTCACGAAAGAATTCTTTACTCCCAAAAATGCTACTTGGAATGAGGAAGGAGTTGCAGCTCGTTCACCGGACGAAAGCAAGGCTATTTATACTGGAGGAGAAGTTCGGGTTAGTTTCACAATTAAACTCTCATTTAGTTAAATTCTCGCATATCCTATTTTGTCAGAATGTGTATGAGCCACCGTGCGTTTAATAAGTGTTAGTCTGCCAGTAATTACTAATTGTCTTGTGCTGTGTTTAAAACATAGGTTCATCAGGATTTCGCGCAATTCAATTCTGGACCTTTACCTGTACCTAAACTGGCACACATGGCTTTAGGATTACAATCTGTTTCCCACTTGGATCCACTGTTCATTCCTGCTTGTGTCCTTAACATCATGATGGGTGGTGGAGGTTCATTCAGCGCAGGTGGACCTGGCAAAGGAATGTATTCCCGATTGTATACCAATGTTCTAAATCAGTAAGTGAAATTGCACAAAACTATGCACTGCTGTATGGTCTCGCGATTTTCACCAGAAATAACTTTTTGCTAATCTCTGCTTCCTTTTTCTTTAGCAAACACTGGGTGTACAATGCGACAGCTTACAACAACTCGTACACGGACAGTGGTATGTTCTGCATTTACGCCAGCGCCCCACCAGAGTACATGAAGGCTTTAACTGAAACTCTAATCCAAGAGTATCATCGAATGGCTGATCCATTAGATCCTGTAGAATTTGAAGTAAGTACTGATCTCCCCATTGCCGAAGTATAGGAGTTGAATTTACCTGACGATTAAATTCTTGATTTCAGCGTGCCAAGCGCCAACTACAGTCAATGTTGCTTATGAATTTGGAATCTCGTCCTGTGCTCTTTGAGGATATTGGCCGCCAAGTGCTCGCACACGGTCACTACAAACCACCATCGGAGTACATTCGATTAATTGGTAAAACTAAATCACTGCTCTCAAATCTCTCAAATTCTGCATACCCGTCGTCGTGCATTCTAAATCAAGTCGTTCTTTTGTTTGCATCAACAGAGCAAGTCACTGAGGACGATATCAAAGCATTAGCATTAAAGATGCTTGCCACGAAGCCGAGCATCGCCGCTCTGGGCTTACTGGATCGTCTTCCAGAATTTAAGGAAATCACGATGGACGGTGGGCAGTTACTTAAGCAACCAAATCGAGGTCTTTTTAGACGCTAGAATTCTTACGTAGCTTTATCTAGTTGAATTTATATTATATTTCTAAAATTACCGTTTGCAACTTCTACAAATTGTTCATCCAATAAAGGCGGAGGTTGAATGAAAAGCGTTAAAACTAATAAAACGTAGACTTACGAGTGACATTACATTTGATGATTGGATTTTACATTTCATTACAGTTAAAATTGGGAACAATCGCTACTCCACCACTTTCGTCTCCTTGTGATCGTCATCGTTGATCGTCGCTCAAGATTTCTACTACAGACATATCTACCTCGTCTGGGGCAAAGTGAGATGAGGCGCGAATTTCAAGTTGCGGTCTTAGGAGAGAGAAAATCATCACATTTCATTTCATTTCTTGTATATCTTGAAGAAAACACGTGCACAAAATCTTGTAAATTGTCATCGTTTATTGTTGAAAAAGTCAAAGGTCAACAATTGCTTTTACTCGTATCAATTGTAGGCGACAATCGGGAATAAAGTTGTGTTGAAATAATTAATAATTGTGCTGACTTTTAGTCAGCAGTTAGTGGATTGTTCTTTGTACGCATTTTGAACTAACTTTTGACGGATAGTTGATAGTGTCATAACGGAAACGATGGAGAATGAGTTGGCACAGGTTGGGGTTTCTGGTGAGGTCACCGCCGACGTGAAAACGGAAGGGGATTCGTTGGATTTGTCGTCGCTCCAGATTGGTAAGTATTGTTGGATCATTTGGTTGATTAAAAAAACTCATTTATTATCTGTTTGCGAAAGGCTTTCAGCCCCGTGTCATGGGTTTTAGTGAGTATTTGTTGGTAATTGTTGTGTTTATTGGTGGAAATCTGGGAAAAATACAGGGTAAAGCTTAATGGGAGTGTATTTTCGCCATTTCAGATGACACCACTATCCCGGTGGAGCGTCTTCTTGACAAAGACGAGTCTTTAACCATCTCGAGAAACAAGAAGTTGAGGCAAAAGCTTTTGAAGAAATCTAGAAAGTGTTTTCAAATCATCGAAAACCAGTCAGGTGTCACCCTGAATGAAAATATACCTCATAAGGTAAGCTAAAATTTATTAAATCTATGAGTAGCCATAATTCATGGAGATATTTTAGGTGAATGAGTAAGTTTAGATATGTCTTAGTGTTGCATGGGTGCTCAATAATTACAATAAATTAAATTTACTATTTTCAAGACCCGATAAGATTAGTTGTGGACGATGTAATTCAGCAGATTAAAACAAGTGTCATTTTTGTTCCATTCTCATGTTTGCACATGCAGTGGGTTGCGATTTGGGGTGTCGGAATGGCGTACGGGGACACCAAGGAAGGAATTCTGGCTTATTGCAAGCGCACACCTGTCGAGCTTCGCTGTATGGTTGATCAATCCTTTGTATTTGCTCGGTTAGCCACTGAAAACGCCGCTGAGAAGTTTAAAGACACGTATCATGGAAGTTGTGGCAGTAAACCACAAACCACGATTTACGTTGGATTTGTGGGAAAAGCTTGTGGTACAGTTTACTCGCTCACTTAGAAGTTAAATTTTGTAAATTGTACGTAATTGTAGCGACTTTTTCAATTTTATTTTGTGTATTTTGATTAGATGTGCCGAGAGAAGATGCAAAGTATTTGGGACCTTTCTACGCTCCGCTACCTGAAGGTTTGACCATTGTCCCGAATTTTGTGGATTGTGACTTTGAGTTTGACACTTTACGTCATCTTTACGTAGATCCGTCCCTGGGTGAGTCCTGAATTTCAACAGGTTTACAATGACAGCATGCATACAGCGCAGTTGGTGTTCTTTATTGTCTTGACCTGTTTTTATTTGTTGAATAACAGCGGATGTTTCTCCTATGCTGAAGAAGCGAACGGTTCAGCATTTTGGATATGATTTTCAGTACAAAACAAACTACGCTGACATTAACAAGCCACTTGATCAAAAGATTCCCGATTATTTGCAAGTCATAATACATGGTATGAGATCGCTTCAATTGTTTCAAGATGAATGTCCGGACCAACTTACAGTAAATCAGTACGAGCCTGGTCAGGGTATGGAAGATGATAAGATACCTGTCTTGAAGGTTAATTATCTGTTTGTTCATTGTAATTTTATGCATATTGTTCATTCTTACACAGGAATACCACCTCATTGTGATACTCACAGTTGCTTTGAAGGTCCGATTGTTTCCTTAAGTTTGGGTTGTGACATTGTAATGGATTTTCGACGCGGGGCTTCTTCGTCTAGCATCGTTCTACCAGCTCGAAGTTTGCTAATTATGGATGGTCCATCTCGGTTAGAACCCGAAAACCCAAGTTGCGCAAAAATATATATTGTTCTGTCTCAAAAATGTTTTGTTGTTTTGAATGTACTGTTTCTAATAAGGCTCGGTTGGACACACGGTATCACTCCTAGAAAGATGGATATTGTTCCGGATAGCGTACACGGCGGACTTACATTAAAGCATCGTGACATACGTATGTCACTAACATTTCGACTACTCAGACGCGGCAAAGCAGAATGCAACTGTTCGTAAGTAGTACTAAATTATTGGCTATCTGTCGTCTACGGTATTGTTAGGACAGTCAATTAAGAAGCTTGTTTCAAAATTTCAAAATCAAGGTTTCCTGAAATGTGCGACTCCCAACGGGGGAAGATTAGTGAGCAAAACGCTGCGACTTTGGAAGATGATTTAGTTCACAAGGTACACAATATAAACACGTTTGTGCTATTTTAGGCAAATTGTACCTTATATTTGACATGACTGCAGTCATGTTTATAATAGTTTTCACATTTCACGTTTCACCTGCGTATTAATATTACGCAGGTATATGAAGACATTGCATCACATTTTAGTGAGACTCGGTCAAAACCATGGCCGAAGGTGGAGTCATTTGTTAAGGATCTCGAACCCGGAGCTTACATGTTAGATGTGGGCTGCGCTAACGGAAAGTATTTTGGAATTAATCAGGAAATTGTAGAGGTACGTGTTTCTATTCCCTGCTTCGTTTGCAGTTAAAGTCAAGTTTTTAGATTGAGGTGCTTTGAGTGTCAATTTTGTTGTAGGTTGGAATTGACATGAGTCACGGTCTCCTAATGAAATCTCAGGAAAAAGGATACCAAGTTGTACGCGGTAATGCATTAAGCTTACCCTTCCAAGCAAACTACTTTGATGCTGTTATCTCCATTGCCGTACTGCACCATATTGCGACCCAGGTTCGAGAAGAACATTTCTTAGCTACTACATAATATATAATATGTACATTACTTGAAACAGATATTACTTGCTTTTACAGGAACGCAGAGTACAGTTTTTGGAAGAAATTATGCGTGTCATGAAACCTGGTGCCAAGGCTCTGATTTACGTTTGGGCAAAACAGCAGCGTATGGACGACGACATGTCGGTGTGGTCTGAAAGACAGGCCACAAAAGGTGGCTACCAATCCTGTGATAATCGAGAAGAAGAAATGTCAAAGTACGCATTTCTTCCCGTCCACAATCGTGATGTTGAATTTCCGGAAAGCGACATGCTTGTGCCTTGGGTGCTAAAAGGGGAGAATGGAGTAGTTCGTCATCGCTTTTATCACGTGTTTGAGGATTCAGAACTGAATGTGTTGATTAGCGGTATGAAGTCTGCACCTGTCGTCGTGAACAACTACTTTGAGCAAGGAAACTGGGCTGTGATAATTCAAAAGTCATAATTTAAGCATGTATTAATAATCCTGTCGATATTCTCATTTTTCTATTAAACAGAAATTGTAATTGTTAATTTTATCCTGTACTTTGGATCCTGAAATTTATGCATAATTGATATTTTTAAAGTTTACATTAACGAAAAAGCGACCAACTGACCAACTTATGGTCTAAACTGGGGATAACATGTTAGTATGATGAATATAAGAAGGTACGCATAACGGAGTTTTTTGTTGAGTATACTAATTTATATTCCATACAGCTAAAACTCACAAATTTAATTATATCCAAACGTCAAAACGAATGTCAAGTTTGATCATATAGAATTCGTTTGATGCAGCTATTCCCATGACAGCAGCAGCACTAGGATCGCATTTGTTCATGCAAACAAGAAGGAAAGATACCTTTTTTGAGCGTGATGCTTGCCAATTCTCCGTTTCTCTCCCCAACTCTGTCAAATGTTTACTTTGACAAACAGAAACACTACTCACTAACGGTTTTTCGCCAGTGTAACTCGTGGATTTTAATTAAACCCGAGCCGGAATACATTTGACTGAAAATACTTTATCAATCCTAGTATGACAATAGGTACACATTTTTATTTCATTTTGTATCACTAGGGTTGCTCCAAAATGTCATTGTCAGTGACTTATTGACATGTCAGACATGTCGTATTTGTCAATTTGTCGTGACATTTATAGTGTATGACAAATACCTGACATGTCAAGAAAGTGACATGTCATATTTGTCAAAATGTCATGACATTTATAGTGTATGACAAATACAATGAAAGTTGACAAAACAATGCGAAATGATCGGAAATAGCACGTGCGCGTATTTTCAAACGAGAAATGATAGCACAAGTGGCTGTTTTCCGACAGTCTCTTCCTGTCCTTCTTGCTTGTTTTGCTCCATCACCTTATCCTATATATTCATCATCATATCATTTCATTCACGATTGAAAGTAGTAGTGATTGACAAAGTCTACACGTTCATCAAGTGCAAAAAAGTAATTGCAATTAATTTATCTGGGCATCAAGTTGTGAGTCATCCATCCATTCAAAATAAAAAGTTAACGATAATAAAATTCGGAATGAAAAGGTATACGAAATTATTTGTAATTGAAATATTTTTAATCTACTTTTCCTTCAACAGTCGAGTGTTCCGAAAAACATTGGCATACTGCGGGCTGTGAAATGAAGGGAAAAGACGACATATGGACTCACTTTGTGGACGACCAGGAACACAAGGACATCGTGATTTGCAGACATTGTGGTAATAAAGGCCGCCGTCATGCAACAAGACTGAAAAGCCACATTTCCGTTTGTCAGAGAGTACCAGTAGCTATTCGAAAAATGGTGCAGTCAATGTTGCCAAAGTCAGTTGTGACCAAGAAGAATAGCAGTGGCAGTACTTCTGACACAGTCACAACGCAGCCAGTAGACGATGATATTTTTATCGAAACTATCATTTCGCACAGTTCAACTACAAACGAGCCAACATTGTTTGACCTCGACAGGACCGATTTACGCAAAAACGCAGAAAACCCTGTGACAACAGCGGTAAGCTCGTTCGAAGAACAAGTCGGAAGACCAAGGTCATCATTGCCTGTGGGGAGATTATCGCAGCCACAACTGAAGAATCTGCAGGAAGCTTTTGTAAAAGCTATGATTTCAGGCAACGTACCTTTCAATTGGTTAAACGATTTCTACCTGAAGGAGTTCTTCGAAAAACTTGGATCTGGATTTACGCCTCCGGGGAGAAAAGAAGCTTCTACAACCACATTGGGAAAGTTAGATAACCAGTCTCAACTCAAAATGAACGAACTTATTACTTCTGAAGACTACTTAGCTGTCATTCCAGATGGTTGGGAAAACATCAGAAACCTAGGGGTCATGAACATCGTTCTAGCAAATACAAAACGAAGCATTTTTTACAGAAGCTACATGTACGGAGAGACAAGACAGACAGCGGAAAACATAAAGAACACACTTTTGGATGTCATCACGGATATCACTGAAATATATGGACGTGATAAAGTAGTAGCCGTTGTAAGCGATCAAGGTCCAAACTACTTCAGTGCTCGAAACCAGATAGAGGTCAGCAATGCAAAGGTTCTCTCAATAAGTTGCGCTTCACATATGATTAACTTACTGGCCAGCGATTTCGGCAAAATTCCAAGCGTTTACAACTTTATCAACAAGGCTAAGAAAATTGTGACCGAAATAAAAGGATCTCATGTAAGGCTGGGAGAATTTGTTGCTGAGTTTAACAAGTACATCGACGAAAAAAAGCTTGAAGGAAACGGCTCAGTTCAAAAAGTATCACTAACTCTACCAGCAGTAACTCGTTGGTTTGGGGTTCGAGACATGTTGGACAAACTATCAAGATCAAAACCGGTATTAGCTCGCATGGCGTGTAAAGAAAATTGCTGCCTGACTAGAACCGTTACGGATACTATTACTAATCGAACGTTCTGGGAGAAGATGGATAAATATAAAACGGTCTTCTACCTTATTACCGAGGGTAAGTAAAGCAGAGTCACCTGCAATGCACATCACATTGAGAACTGCTGCTTAAACAATATTTTCATGTTTTTGAAGGTATTAAGAACACTGAGTCAACATCTGCCTGCCTTTCCAATGTTGTAGAGGAATTCGGAAAAATTGGTACACTTTTCCTGGAAACTGGTTCACGTTATGGACAATTGCAAGAGCTATTGACGACAACGGAACTTAAAAAGGCTAAAAAGATATACCAAGAACGGTCGGCTGTGAAGAACATTACCCAGCTTCACTATGTTGCAAATTTACTCGATCCCCGGTTCCGCGGTCAAACTTTCAAAGACGATGTCAACAAATTACAAAATGTTCTTAAAGGAATTGCAGACTATGCTTGTTCTACCGAAGTTGCAGTATCTAAGGAGCAGCAGCAGGAATTTGGAACCCAATTAACAGACTACCTACAGGGCAACGGGGTGTTTGGAATCAATATTTTGCATCACCGGGAGCCTCAACTTTTTTGGAAAAACTTCCTCAAATTTCCAGGGTCAAACCTCATTGCACAAGTAGGATTAAGGTTACTCAGTATCCCAGCGAGCAGCGCTGAGGTTGAGCGGAGCTTCTCCATACAATCAGGCGTCCATACAAAGAGCAGAAATCGCTTAACGGATGAAAACGTCGAGAAAATTATGAAAGTTAAATGGCATTTGAAATTTGATGAGAAAGAAAAGCAAGGAGAAAAAAAACTTCAACGAATCGTTGAATCCAAAGAGGAACACGAGGAAGATTGTGATATCGAGGAAATAATTGTATTAGATGAACCATTTGATGACTCGGACTTACTCGACTTGTAGATGATTAAGTATCGTATTAGTATAAAATGTATGTTTAAAAAAGCAGGTGGTAATAGCAGTATGCTCTTTTAGAAGCCAACTCTATTGACTACCATGGTTTGGTTTTGACATGATTTTTAATGCGTTTTAAGTCTTTCTAAGTTTGATTTTATTGTTAATTCTTGCATCATTTAATTCATATAAACAAACTGATTTCATTTTGGAACATAAACGTATACTGCCGTGCCAACTTTTTTCTTTTTAATTTTTTTCCCAAAACGTTGCTCAATAGTTGATGGAACTTTGGGAACGTCATTGAATGGGATCATCTTGTTTCTTTCACGGTTTCCAATGTTTTCCGGATCCAGCTCAAGCTTTAATTTTTTGTACATTTCAAATAATCTCATCGTTATCCTGGCGTCCTCCAAAGAAGTATGTGTACCGACTTGAATATCTTCATTCAAAAACGCTTTAGCTACTGAACGAAGACTGAGTGCTTCTTCGACTTCCACACCGAACTCATTGACCTTTTTGCAAAACCAAAAGGTTTGTAGATCAAAATGATCGAAGTCTTTAATTTCCAAGTTGTCGACAGATGCGTAGTCGTTAACCCCTCCGAACGTTATAATGAGCTTCTTGTTGAATATTTCTTGCAGTTCCTTCTTGACGGTACTTAAAGGTGGATAACCTTTTCCGTCGAATTCACTTCTGCAGAACCCATTTAACAATGTTGTTATGGAATTGACTACAAACGATCCGGTTTTGTGCTCGACTCTAGTGCTGTAGACGATATCCAGGTTCGAACCAACAACATCAATCGTAGCTGCTTCCGGGTGCGTACTTCCCTTGTCCAGAACAGTAACATGCTCAGCATCCCATGCAATAACATCCTTTGGATCATAGTCGTCCCACCATGGAAGGATTTGACCCACTGTCATCTCCGAAGAGCTTACTGCATCGATTGATGAGCTGGCTGCTTCGAAGGTTTCGGTGGGCTGAAAGGCTGGTGGTGATGCATTAAGTTTAGCCTGTAGATATTTCAATTATGGATTGCATATGTCAGTATTACTGAACTTAATTTGTACTTGTTTTTTATTGACATGTAATGATTAGTTTGTCGTCTGACCTTTTTTCGATTCTCCTTGACCACATCTCGCTTCTTATTCTTCACCATGCACCTCAGCCTTCGCAACTCGTCGTTTGTCAAGGTCCCAATAAACTTTTTGAGGAATTCCAATCGTGGTGAAGGGGTGGACTCTTTCTGCAATGCTGCCCACTCTAAAGTTTTAATCTGTAAATATGCATATTCAAACAACGGTATGAAGGAAGCAGTACTCTCAACGTGGTTTACCAATTTGCAGAAAACTCTTCATTCACGTCTACAAGTAACCATCAAAATATTTGAGTAAGAAATAGTTGTGTTTTACTTACAAAATAGTCTTCACAAATGTCCAAATCCTCCATCTCAAACCAATGATTTTGTGGGATAGTTTTTAAACTTCAGTAAGGTTTAAATGTTTTTCAAATGTCAGGATCTTAATTTCATTCACTATTCACCTACAATACGTAAAACTTTTCCTTTAGCACGCGTGTGTATTTTGATACAAAAAATATGTTGTACTCTGCTGTCTGTGCTTGCTCTGGTTCTACACATTAAGAATTATGTAGATTTATGCATTTGCATTATATACATTTACATACCGGCGCTGCACTATGATTTATACAAGAAACACGGCCGTAGTTCTGAAATGTCTTATTTGTCATAATATGTCATATTTGTCATGAAATGTCAAATTTGTCATGACAAATATTAGTCTTGACAAATGTCTGACATGTCAGTCTGAAAAACCTGACAAATTGACAAATGACATCTGACATTGACATATATGTCATGACATGACATCGCGCAACCCTA
>JAHZMW010002178.1:0-103278 GCA_027743745.1 Alloscopus bannaensis | reverse complement strand
CTGAGCACCACACAAAGAGAACATTCTCAAGTTGTATAGACTCTTGTCCGGATTGCGATAATATGCTCCCACTTTTTTCCCAACAAAATGAATTGGTTGAATTGGTTGCATTCATGCATTTTCCACCGTGTATGAATGCCGCTGGAAAATCGAAACGACTCAATCATCCCGTGTTTGCAGAGAGGAAGATAGCGATGAGAAAAAGGAAGTGGAGTTTGGGCTTCGTGTGTGCATTGTTGGTTTCTCAGTGAAGAATGATAACTATCTGGAAAACTCCCTTTCCCCATCTGAACAACACAAAACAGCTCATGTACATCAATATTTGTCTCGATCGTGTGCGGAGTCGTACACTTTACGTGAGAATACGGGCATGTTTTCCGAGGATATAACTCTCTCTCTCTCTGCGTGAATAAAAAGGGGTTTGTGTCGGCACACTTTCCAAATTCACATGGGAAGGCGATGCCGTCGAATGGCAATAATATGCAAATTCTCGGGGGGAAAAGTACATCTTTTTGTAGGCAATTTCGAGGAGCATATAAAACTGCCAATAGAATGAAGATGGAAGCTGGATGGAGGAGAGTATGGAATGCATGAGAATTATTGTGAAGCAGGCGAAGATTTGCTGTTCCCATTCTCTTCGTATCATCATCAGCAATAACATATTCGGCAGAGTGGAACGTGCTACTAGAGACGCACCGAGACCGTGTCCTCTCTTTCTGACTGAAAGATGTACTTTAGATAAAACATGTGGCAAAAATAGTCCATCCTTCCACCTCATGCAGCACACTATCCCAACAACGGCGAAAGCAGCAACAGCAGTTCTGTATCCTTTTCCCCTTGTTCATCTTGCTCAAGTATTTATCCTGGAGAAAACTGTCAATCTCAATACGACTCGGATATTTTAATATGCCTTTATATTGATGTGAATGAGCGACGCTTGAATTTCACTTTGAAGACCGGAATTGCGTGCAGTATCGTTTTCATGTATCGTATCACTTGTAGTTTTTTTAATGTCGAGGATAGCAAGAATAATAATGTTTGAATTTCCTTCATCCTCAAAGAAAAAACTCATGCGTGCCTTCGGAGCGTTTGAAAATCTTCTTCATGATTTGTCTCCATAAAATTACTGGAGAAGATATCAGCATCGTTTTCCTCCCTTACTAGACACTGAATCCGACTTCATTGTGATCCGAGTTAATGAATGTATTTATATTATGCTAATATATTTCTAAATGCGGGTTTCGGAGTCTGCATTTCTTCAATCATAAAAACGACAAGAAAAAGTAAACGTCGGACTATGAGAGTTTTCAATTTTAAACAAAGCAATTTATTTAGTTCGCAGGAGGCGAGTTACAAAATCAAATGGTAATTTAAAATTTGGAGTTGCGAAACAAGTTCAAAATTTTGTGTGTTTATTATTTAGTTGCCTTTCTTCGATTTCGGAGGCTACACACTTTTTATGCTCTCATGGTGTTTTGGCGTATACTATTATTTCCTTTCTTGTAGCAATTTACTATGCAAGAGAGCACATTTCAAGTGTTCATCAATGCCCAGTTGTTTTCCCAGAAATTTAGTTTCGGTTACGTCAGATCGCCATGGTTGAGGCACATCAAATGTCTATTTCGAGAGACAAAATAATAGTGCGTTGTGAACCCCCGTTTTCTTACTTTGAAGTTCCAACTGTGTTACTATTCGTGTCGAGTTTTCTCCGGTTTTGGCGTCCTGTCGAGCAGTTTTTTTTGCTCACGATTCAAGTACACCACTTACAACCGCACAACAATTGGTTTCGATGCACAACTGCTCAGAGCACATACAAAATTTAAGATAATGGTTTTGCAACCATTTTTGTCTTCTTCTTTTCTTCTGTCGTTTGCCCGTGCACAATGGCACGAGGCAGCACGAACGGTTTCAATCCAGAAGACGGAGCTGATTGTGAGCAGAGGACTACAAATACATATTCATAAAGTGTTGGAAGAAAGTCGATTCCTTCACCTGCACGAACACTTCCATGTATTGCTGCTCAGGCTCCAAGCTACAAATAACATTTTAAAGAGTGAACATTGAAATTGGGCACATCCTTCCGTGCTCCCACTGGGGGAGACAAGGTTTCCAATGATTACATCAGGGAGAAATAAACCGCACATCTTTTCCAGTCGCTGAAAACACGATGGAGTAGCGGAACATTGCTCGGTGTTTCCTGTACAGAACATGTGGCATAAACATAGCAAAAAGAGAATGGTTGCTCTAAAGCGCTAAAGCCTGTTCCATAACTCGACGAAGAATTTGAACTAAAGGTAGCAAAACTATTACACACGTTTAGCGAATGCGCACTTCTCTAATTATTTTGAATATCCGTTGTATGTAGTTTTTATTTCGCATTTTAAAAAAATCTTCGGCAAATCGAGTGTTAAACACTTCATATGCGACCCTGACCTTTATGCAAAAGTAAAGCAAAAATGATTTCTTTAATTATGGAACACACTGTATGAAAAGTTTATCTCTCGGGAATTACGGGATCTTGTAGAAAACAAAAAAGGTTGTCACCGTAATTTCAGCTCATCTTCATATACGTGCACAGACGGGGTCGGATAAAACTAAAAATAGTCCTACATTCATTCTCGTGGAGGAATGTAGGTGTAGTAAGCGCGCCCTGTTAATGAGAAGTTTAATTTTATATGACTTTATGCCCCGCAAGAAAGGAGCGTGTACACGGTAGGATAGTGTGTATTTTTGGTCTTTTTCTTTGATAATATCTTGAGAGAATCAAAGTTTGCTGTCTTTACGAAACCGAGAGAGAGAAAGAAAGGAAATTCAATTTTATCTTATGGTGTTCAACTACGGCGACTACAAGAAGATTTTTTTGGTAAGTGGTGGTGTATTCTCCAAAAGTACACATATAAAAGAAGGACGCCACGGAGAATAGTGACGACATATAATATGTATCCGCTTTTAAATAAACTCGATTTCTTTCTTCGACGAAGGGAAAAAACTCTCTGTTGGTTTTTCCTCTCTTTCGTCTCACTCTTTTCTTATGATTTGGCAAGTGCGTAAAAAAGACAAGGCTCACTCTGTGATTGAGAGAGTGTGAAGGAAGGCAGACAGAGAGAAAGAGTGAGGAAGGAGAGACTACAAGCATTTGCAATCTAGGACAAGAGCATAATCACATAAGTATGAATAGGAAGTTGAAAAGCAAACAACTACAACAACGACAGCTGTGTTCTTTCATTTTTTCCTGCTCCGACACAAAACACACTTCCCCTGCAAACACTCTGCGATATAAGATAGCAAGAGTTGCTCACTTACTTTCTCTTTTGAAAAAAATGGAGTAAGTCTGTCTCTGTGTCTGTGGAAGGCAGTAAATATTATTTCAAACTTTGACAAAGTAGCCTAGAAATTCGTACTGTTTCCATTCTTTTTTGAGGGTGAAAAAGTCAGACCTGTTTCCTTCTCCTTTTCCCATGTTATTATGACATATTATGCATGTATATCTGATGTACTCTGGAGTAGCGGTGTATCCACCGTTTTTTTAGTTCCAGCATGCTTCCCTTTCACCGGCGACGCTTTTCCTTTGGCCGTGTAGACTTTTTAGTGCCATTAGTGGCACTGTCTAAAAAGAGAAGAGGAAGTTAGAAAAAAGGCAGAGGGAGAGACAAAAATGGAAGAGTACATACATACATTTTTTTCTCTCTCTCTTTGTGTAAACGATTGTGCACCAAGTTTCCTAGATCAATACTGGTGGTCTCAGATGTGTACAACGGGAAAGACTACGTGTCTCCGTCGCTGTGTTGCCTCATGTTGATGACGACGATGATGACGGTGTTTGTTTCACTGTCTCCTTGAGAAAAGAAAGCGTTATGGATTGGAATGAATTACTATTGTTATATGATTGATAAGCGTAGACAACTGAACAAATCAGAGAAGCTGAGAGAGCGCGATTTCTATTTCAGACCGCTTTCTTTCCTCCTTATGTTTTACGTCCTATATTTCACCTTTCGTTGACATCTCGCACTTGACCAACACCAGAGTACATGTGTTGTGACATAATATGTACGCTGTTTCCAAAAAGTGGGGTTTTCTCTCTCCTTTGTATTTTTGTTTAGCATTGAGGACACAGGGAGGTCGAACGAGTACACGTTTTTGACAAGTTGAGCACACTTTTGTGTGGACTTATCGAAGGATGAAGAAATATGCTGGAAAGTTTTCACTCTCTTTTTTTCTGTCAGGGAAACCTTGAGTCAAAAAGATAACAACGGAAATGGAACCTTTTCACGACGAGTTAAGTCCTACTTAAAGGCTCGCCTAAGTATGTTACAGAGTTGAGAGTCATGTGCGCGGTGTGGTGTGACATGCTCCCTGGTTTCCCCAAAAAAGTTAGAGGTCCTTGTGGAGATTACAAGGCACGTGTTACATCGTCGTTTCCTAGAAGAAAAAAAAATTGAACAAAGTGCCGATGCGAAGTTTAGCTGGCACAGCATGAGAGTGTGGGAGTGTGAGAGAAGGGAAGAAGATGCTCTAACAATTTGCTTTGTTGTGATCAACCTGTAATATATCACCTTTGGGGAGTGGATATTCACAAGGAGCTCACTCACACTCTCTACACTTTTTTCTAAAGTTTATCAAAGATCAATTCACTCACTCACTCACTATTTTCTCCGTCGCAATTTCATTTCCGTCGTATATGAAGTGACCGACATGACACACTTTTTCAGATGCTTACTTCAATCCCTACGTAGTTGTAATAGAAGGGGAAATATGACGCTGGAGCAAATGAAAAGGCTGTATGAAAGTCGACAGTTAGAACTGTCGTCAACCCTAGTACGCCTTAGAAGGTGAGAAACAAGTTAAAAATGTATACTACAGCCCATGCACTATTTTTGTGTGTCGAGCGAGATAATATTCGGCTCTCTATTGCCAGAGGGGGAGAGATGGTAGGAAAAGTGTTTGCAAAGTGTTCAGTTTGATTTGTTGAGAATGGAGATGGAAAATTCCATTTCATGGTGTACATGGAATAGGAGGGCTGCATTTCGAAGGAGCGGAAATCATAAATGAGGTTCGCGAGCCTTTCAAACGTAGTTAGGACGGAAGACGTATCCATTTTGATGAGTTCTTCTGCTGGAGAAAAAGGGCAACAAAAATGCAGAGTTCCTTTTTGTTTACTTTCCTGGATTCGTAGACGGGAGACGTAGATGCATTGCGTGTCTTTTAAAATATCTAGGGTGATACGGTGTAAACGTGGTTCGTACCAGGAGAGACACATCAAGGTCGACAAGTGTACAATAAATGAGATAGTGTAAATTTAGATTCTCTCTCTCTCGCTACAAGAAATCTCATGAAAGCGAGGAGAAAAGTTGGATAAGTGCAGGGATGATTGAAAAGTACGACTTTAATTTTTCAGTTGTGTGTATGTGTGCTCGTTAGAGAGGAGAGGAGTGTGGGAGCTTTACAATTTTAAACAGTGCTGATTTCATAGATAACTTTCCAATTCGACAAAGTTTGTTGAAGGGAAAGAGTGAAAAGATTTTCTCTTAAACTCAATCTAAACCGAGAACGGCATATGCTGCTCTCTTGAATAGCCTTATTAAAGGAGCTAAATGATGAAGAATGATTGAAGACATATTGTTGGGCTTTCGACGTTCATCATTATATTGACGCATTTGAGTTCAACTCCACTGTTAATAAGAACACCACTCAAAATATAGATGACTAAAGTTTTTCACAGCCAGTCGTATACGAAGTGAAAGGAGAAAACCAAACTTCGTTTGTGTGTGAGAAAGTAAGGAGAAGGCATTTATCAAGTTGTCTAGCTCTATAAGGGAATTCTCATTTGGAAAGTAGTTGATGTGTCGGTTCCAGCCTGTCACTACGTGTGTCTTCATCAACATGTTCTCGCTTCCAATCCGTAGTATTCACACCGAATCAACTGAAAGTACAGCGAGTTTACACAAATCCTCTAATATAAAGAGCGGATTAATCTGGGAGAAAATGGTGAAACTCTATTACTTTATAACGCCTAAGGATCAACCTTGAGAAACAAGTTTATGGTGGGATACATAACTACACTTTTATAAAAAGAAGGGAGGGAAAGTGCCACCGTGTGGAGTACAGATATTAGACATGAATATATTTATAAAAATCCTCCGCCAAATGTGAAAGTGTACATACCCGAAGGCAACCTTGGAGAGACGAGGAAAAAAGTGACTGAGTGAGGCTAAGTCATCTTGAATGCGGCATCTGCTATATATCTCACTCGTCCTCCTCAATGTGTATTGACAGACGGAAGAAAATAATGTGGTGATCAATATTTGATTTGAAATTCTAATGAGCCTCTGGGACCATAGAAAAGATTTGATATTGACTGGTATGATTGGTAAAGCCAAAACACACACTTACGAAATACCTAACGGATCCAAGAGAGAAAGTCCAGAAAGGCTTGCTACACCACTGACATGTTTTACTTCTAGTCGTTTTTGACATGATTTAGCAGAGCTCCGCAATAATTCTCAGAGTCCACTTTTTTTCCTCGCGTTCGTCCAAAAAATACATACATATTGGCTATCATCACATCTCGTTTCCGAAATCCCGTGTGTGCATACCAGTTGGAGAGACGCTCGCATCACCATTATTTAGTAGCCTTTACACATTATGAGGTCCGTTTCAGAAAAGTGTGAGCGTCTGTAAATGAATGCATTTGTGTTTTTATCAACCCCGTTTTTTGTGGCTGGCTAATCATCATCTCCTCGGAAAGATATCTTGGCGATGAAATGAAAGGAAAGGCTCATCATTTCCACTTTCTCAGCTCCTCCAAGAATGCTGACTGTGATTTTTTTTTGTGCTCAACATTCCACAGGGGGAAAAGAGTAGGCAGTCGTCAGTCCGTCACCATGATTGACTCCACAGAGTTGGTGGTGAAAGGAGAGGTAAAAGGAAGTGCAAATGCTTGGAAAAGGGACGGGTCTTACATGACGGCAAGATTTTGGTGTGGCACAGCCTTCGCATCGCACATCGTATCAATTCATCGTTTGTAAAAGAAATTCCCCTGAAGGAATTCGTCCAAGGAAGGGCTGTAAGCCAAGACATTGTGCCGCTCATTGTCTCCCTAAAATATGTAAAGCCTCTAACCATTTTCGTAATAGTCGACGAGTTTATTTCTTTACCCCATGTCTTGTAATGCACATACTAACGGACTACGACGTCACAATCGAAACTCTATAATGTACAGTGGCGTACACGTATAATGTGTGCTTGAGGTTATAACTAGCAAGAGAGAGAGAGAAAGACCGCAAAAACTAATGTTTTTTTCCTATATGGCAAAGTTTACAATGATCAACTTCAGAAAATTCGGAAAGCCGCGATCCTGACCGACATGTTTTGATATGTTTTTTTTAAATAAAAAAGCTCCGTATGTTTTCAACAAAGGACAGATTTATCAAACATTGTTCACATCTCCAAATTTCCAAGCTCAAATATTTTCTCGTCAGCAGCTAGTTGTAAAATGGAGTATTCACATGATACAACTTTGTTTATTGGGAGTGATGCGCTATAAACTGTTTCGAGTCCAATCTCTGTGAATTTTCAATGATGTCACATGAAAAATACAAAAGCAGAGCAAATCTCTGTATTGCTTTGAGACACAACGGAGGAATATTATTACATGGAAACTGGGGCATGATTATGGCAACAACTCTGGGAGAAATAGTGACACTTTTGTGAACCGTTTCATACAAACTTTGTGTGTCTCCTGCCAGAAAGGGAGACCAAAGAATGAGTCGAAATCGCTCGTGCGGTTGTTGTCTCCAAGTCCTCAGAGCTTGACGAGAAAGTGAGGATACATAAATGCAAATAAACCGCTTTTGCTTAAGATCCCAGGATATACTTTTGCCAATTGCACGAGCTCATAGCGCCACTCATTTTAAAATTGTTTGTATCATGTTCACAAAAAAATATATTTGTATCCGGGTTCTCCTCGTTGAATACCTATCCATACTTTAATATTGTTCAAACAGACTTTTTTATGAGCTTGCCACACTTGAGCTTTGAGGTTTTGAATGTGAATCTCTTTCTCTCGAATCCTCGTTGCTTATTTTCTATTTGCAACAAAGTTTTGGAATTTCTACAAGTTATGGTGGTGTGTTTTGCCGTATTTCCTCATCAGGACTACCACTTCGCTGTAGTTAAAAAAAATTGGGACGCAAACAGACGGAAGTTTTTCACAGAATAATATTTGTATTGCAGCCACACACATGTAGTCATGACAAACATTCAGTTTTGGTGGAACTGGGAAAATAAATTTTAATCTCACTGGTCATCTAAAAAATACTCTGGCATCGGGAGGAAATGCGGGTCACGTCACGTAGAAACTGTACGGGGACGAGTGTTGTGTTGGTGGTGTTTTTTTTGCAACCCAACACCCACTTAAGGAGAACAACACAACTTTTCTAGGATTTGCATTTGCTGCTGGGAATAGTGTTATAGTAATGCAGGGCTGGTGTGTATATAAAAACAGACAAAACTCTGGACTCTACAAAAAGCAACATTTTTCATTTCACTGAGAGAGTCAATGAGATGTTGAAATTTTTTATTTTACACAATGACACTGTTGTTTAACCGCACAAAGATAGGCACAGTGGAGGCCATCAACCGCATGTATTTGGTGGGAGGGACAATGGACAAAGTTCACTTACTGCTTGTATAAGCCTCGCCTTCCATTCTCTTAATGAGTCGTTACTAGCCCGACATTGAACATGTATTTTACTAATATTTCCAGTCCTATAGAATTCTTTAGTATTGACCACTCAAAAATTCTTTGTATTTTTTATTCTCATCTCTCTCGCGCTTTTCTCACACTGAATACTCAAAATGAAGGTTCCTTTCACTTTTCAATGCTGATGATCGTGATTACAGTTGTTTTGCGGAATCGATTGGTGTAATGTTGAAGATACGACATCGAGCATTTTTCATTTATTTTACTTGTTCCTTAAAGTGTACTAGTGTGTACACAGCTGCACGTATTCGCTCCGTGTTCACCCTGGAAACAATTTAAGAGTGTGTTTGTGTCTTGTTTAGTTAAATTGAGCGGGTCAGATTTCATGGAATTCGAATTTATGCGGAAAACATATTGCTCAAACAGAGACCTTACATTCTGAAATATTTGCTGTGACATCGTGTAACTATAGCATCTACCCCGAAGGTATGTAGGAATAGAAACCACCACTTTATACTGACAAAGTATGCACGTCAACTCACTTCCAATTTTCTCTTACTCTCTTCTTCCCGGTTCGACCTTATTACGCCTGGAGAAAGTCAGGGAGGCAGAAGAAGCAGGGGGAAACGATGAGAGCAAAGAATGTGAATGTGTGCATACTACACATTGCTACTTTCACTTTCCCTCTGATGCAAAGAGATGAGAAGTCGAGTTTACACACACTTTGTATCGTGCCCAAAAAAATCCACATTTCTCTCTCTCTACATCCAAATATAGCAGAACATAGCGCAATGGTTTATTTTTACTATAATTTTTCTCCGCTCAGTACAAAAGAAAGAAAAAAAACGAGGAGTAGTTAGACGGACGTTTTCTCGGCTGTGGTGATGCTGTTGTTGTAGCGCAGCAATAATATTGTATTTTGTATGTATGCATGCTAAGGGTGTGTGCTGGAGTTCAAAGTTTCTTGCATAAAAGTGTATTATATGTACATCGTAATGATGTCACGGTTTTATACCAGAGATTTTGTACAAGAGAGCTGGCACAATCCATTGCTTTCTGATAATATTGTCGTACTTTATGGTGCAAATAAGGAAGGGTAAACGGCCGTGACTAGGTGGTACTTGCATCGAGATAGAGTAATATCATGTAAGAAGGGAACACAATGTAGGGGAAAAGAGAAAGTGAGCGAGAGAAAAAGAGAGAGAAAAAGAGAGAGAAATTGGAAAGACGAAGAGCTAGTGGAATGCAAGTGAAAGCAGTGGGAGCCGCGAGTATGTGAGTGTATGTGGAGTTGAGCCAACTTTTTGCCTCATCATTGCTTGCTTTGGCATCTTCCCATGTATGGGATTTCTTTTACATTTCCTCCGTTATTTTCGTACATTTATTTAGTGACGAGCGAGTATCGCTGGGAGTTTCACGATGAGCGTGAGAGAGTAAAGTATATAATGGTGTAATCAGTGGAATGTGGAGAAACAGGGTAAGCAAATGCGTGAGTAAACTTTGTTCTCCTGTATTGAGCAACACGCACGGATGGCTGCACTGTCCAACATGGAAACTCAAATGGCACACACTCTTATTGTGTACACACTACCCGCAAAAAATGCCTTGTACACACACTCCCTTACTTTCACTGTCTTTTTCGAGTTGACTGTCGACAATTTCCATTCTAAATGCACAGTTAGTATGGAAAATTATCCAGTTTGAGCGCTCTCTCCTCTAGATCCTACGACTTGTATGCATGTTCCTCCAAAAATATTTTTGGAATGATTATATTTAATTTGGAAATAAAAGGCGAGGGACCATGCTCATACGTAGATGTAGATCTAACGTCGAATTCACTACTGTTGTCGTGTTTATACAGATAGTGTGACACGTGTGTGAAATATATACACGGCTAACACGTTTTACCCTGTGCGCATCCAGTATTCGAGGAACTGCTCGCAGAGAGTCATGGAGAAAGGAAAACGTCCAAATGTGGGCTGACTACATGGTCGATGGACTACTGTGAGTGAGACCAAGTCAGGGAAAGCTTCGTGATGATGATCATCATCACACTGTTTGTGAACCACTGCCAGCCATGACTCTACTATGCAACCAGTACATAAGGTAGAGAGAGAGAGAGGATGATGCGGAGAACTATGCACGAGATAATATTACACAAATATCACACGAGAAACTTTTCAAACAGGTCAGCCTCACAACCAACAACTTTCACTAACAGCGGCATTGAGGTTAATGAATTACCTTGCTTAATGTGCTCTCCAATAGGCAGGCATACGGACTTGTGCGTGTCTACTTTTCAACGTCCTTCAACAAATTAATCCTGATGGGAAATCCTCAAATAACTGCTATTACACTTCCCTCCTCCTCCTCGAAACAAAAATTCTCGTGTTGTTTCCACAGCGTGCTTAACAGTGGTCGCATGGGAAAAAAGTATCAGCCTCAAAACTCTATAAATACATTCGGACTGCCTTCGAGAGCAATTTGTGTTTACAAAACATCGATAAGCAGAGAATTCTTGCGATCATGACATTATTTGGGAGTAGAACAAAGATCCTTGGCTTCTGCCAAAGAGTTATTGGTCGTGTTTGGCGGAGGGGAAAATGGAGAGAGAGAGAAAGCGAAAAATGTGTTTCCTACGCTGTGGAAAATTGATGGGATTTTTTCTTGAGGAGGACAAAGTCATGATTCATTCAAGCCACACACACTTTCACTTTGCTCCACATTTAAATATTATAAATTAATTTCAGAGTGCGACTAAAGTGGTGGTGCACTCCAAGAGTACCATAAGAAGACGACTCCGGTTTTTGTAATGTTTTTCACAAGTCAGCTTTTTTAGGATATTTTTTCACTGTTGATATCCTTATCTACTTTCACCAAAACTTTGCACGCGGGGCAACACGATATATTCTAAAAGTAATGATATGCTTGAATCTGTATCTTGTGGCTAAGCTCTCTGACTCAGAGCTTAACTTCGACATGCAGGTCTTGTGAGTAAGCAGAAGTGCTACAAGGTTTTTAGCCTAGTGAGACATGCTAATTGTACAGCTCCTACTGGAGTCAGTGAATCCAGTAGCTTTTTGTGCGGACGAGCATTGTTCTCGTAGATATATGCGAGTAAAAGTACAAAGCTAACCTACTCCTCTTCTTCTTTCCGCTCACTCCTTTCTTTTCTTCTCCCAGTGCGAGCGTAGCTAATGGCAAAGGTTATGTGGAAATGGATAGTGTGTAATCTCCTTGTGTATGACGTTTACAAGTGAGCCTGATTAATGGGTGTTTATTAATTTTTATTCTTTTACCCTTGCAACAGGTACGGTGACATGGTTCCCAAAACCATAGCTGGCAAAGTAGTTGGAGGTGTTTGCTCCCTGAGTGGTGTGCTCGTCATCGCTCTTCCAGTTCCCGTCATAGTCTCCAATTTTAGTCGAATATATCATCAAAATCAACGTGCTGATAAGAGAAAAGCACAAAAGGTACGCACTTTTTCCGCTTTATATACATTTGTACTTGTACATGTATCTGGTGGGAGTGAGGAGCCGCTGAATTTTACAAAATTGTCTTCCGGCCATTGCAAAACCGACTTTGCTTCTATTTTTATGTACAATTTTGTTGACGAAGAGAAGCTGGGCCGTGAATTACATGTACAAAATTACAAAGAGAAAGGAAACTAACATATTTTTTTTGAACTGCAGAAAGCACGTTTGGCGAGAATAAGAATCGCCAAGGCGTCGTCTGGAGCAGCATTCGTAAGTAAAAAGAAGGCAGTTGAAGCCCGGCTTGCGGCACAAGAGTCTGGGCTCGAAATTGATGATGGGCGAGAGGAGGACATTTTCGAGTTACAACATCATCACCTGCTTAGATGTCTCGAGAAGACTACTGTAAGTGACTTTTTCCTTGTTTTGATATGGCACGGCATTCATACGACCGCGCAGTTACTTTACTACTCAACCTCTGAAACAAAAACAAACTTTGTCTCTCTGATATAATATTGCCTTGACGTAATATTGAGTAATACTAGATACCTTGCGAGTTACGTAGCCGTAAAACAACAACGTAAACTCTCTATATATCTCTCTGATTGCATTGCAATTGTCATTATTTGCAAATTTGCACTCTTTTCGCTCTCTAACTCTCAAATAATTTTCAATTTTGCACTTACCGCTTGCCTTGATCTCTAATTAATGTACTTCTACTAATCAACAACGTTGATGTGTCACATACTGTATAATACGTTTACGTTGACTCACATTCTATACTGCTAACCTTAATAACGTAATCTGCATCACAACTATTGAGAATTTTGAGGTTTGATTGTTAGCGTACGTCATACGAGTATAATTATTTGGTAGTGGTAGTGCATTGACATTGAAACTGTAAATTATATCTACCCACCTATTCGCATTTTTGTCACCAGGTAATCAACCTAACGAGTGTATCATAGTGCATTTATTATTCTAACAAAGTACAAACAGCGTCGTCGTCCTGATACTAACGAACAAGCGACAAATTTGCTGTTCCAATTTATTTTGCCGTCACTAACAATGCTGCTCCTAGCATCTTGTGTTGAAAGGTGGTTTACAAGAATGTAAAGTAGACCGACATAGAATCAAATCACGTCTCCTTGAGCGTGTCACACATCTATGTAAAACCAGGAATTTGAAGAACACATTTTCTTATAGAGTAGCTCGCATCTCTACAGATCAGTTTGTATGTCGTCCTTGACAACTTGGGATGAAATTTTGTAGACTCTACGGTCAAACATGTTTTTTATGTGTTTTGCTAACATTTCCCATGTTGTTTCGAGTCCCCATCTCGTCCCCTTTGAAGCTCACTTCCTTGCTCCACTCTTTTTGATGGTCGTCATTGACCATTCCATTATTCATTAATTTTGTTGACGACTTTCATGACCAAAATAACACTATTAATGATGCGACATTTTGCAGATTCCTCTTCCCAAAAATATTGTTGTATGTGAATGTTGCTTCCATTGTACAGCCATACATTTTGTGTGTATCAAACGTGTTTTCATGTGAATGTTGCTGACAATATTGTGCTTGTCGCAGTGAAAGCTGGCTACCCCCCTTCTCTCTCTGCTGGGTTCTATTTGTTGTGAAAAACGTCGATTTTTTAAAACACGTTATCAACACACACGGGCATTTTTTGTAGTAACTAATATATAACGATTCCTGTTTTTACATGACACCAGCAAGAGATTCTCATTTGTAAACGACCAAACGACCCCTTCTCGTCGCTTTGTTGTATTCGAGGAAAAGTTTTATCGATTACTACATGAGCTTACTGCTCCTATTATTAATTTTCTGTGAGTTCCCCGCCCCCTTTTCCCTCAAACAGCGTATTATACATGTACTAATTCATTGTTTTTGACTCTTCTCGAGCTCCTTCTGTTTTCTACTAGTTTTTCCGCTCCATGACATGTTTTTTTCTGTTGTTCTTTGTTTTCAAATAAGTATTCAAAACACCATTATGTTGCAACTACGTATTATGTTGTAGAAAACTGCAAAAAAAACCTTATTATCACAAACTGTGTGTAGGGAATGAAGCTTCAGACATCTGCTGCTGCTACAACTACGACTGCCACTCCTGCCACAACGACTACCAACACTATCACCACCTCCGAACCACCGACAGTCTGATAATGAGCTGGCTTATTTAAGATGATAACAGGCTGTTGCCAGCAGCATTCTTTTGTTTAAAAAATTTTCTTCAACACAAAAAACGAGCGTATTGTAGTTGGTTAAAAACTTTGGAATGAAACCAAAAAC
The DNA here is from genome assembly GCA_027743745.1 of Alloscopus bannaensis. Taxonomy (NCBI): domain Eukaryota; kingdom Metazoa; phylum Arthropoda; class Collembola; order Entomobryomorpha; family Entomobryidae; genus Alloscopus; species Alloscopus bannaensis. The sequence goes on along the minus strand of JAHZMW010002178.1, from coordinate 88,794 downwards.
TGAACAGAGTGAGCTCCAAAAAATACCGTGTTGTCTCAGACTATACTCTTCACATAATTAGCTGAAGAGACTTCGCACACAGAAGTGAAAGGAGAGGAGAAAACTTCACTTCCCAGGAAGAAAATGTATCTGATCTACGAATGTGTGAGACATGCATTCATAATAATATCCGCTGTTTGGGAGCTAACTCCACTCTCGCTCTGAAGATAATAATGAGAGTCAATCATGCAACTTTTTACGAGAAGGTTACGCACACACAGAGACTTTGAAGGAGTCTTTGTTTTAAAACATAAAGGAACCATTGATATTATTCACAATGAACGTACATTCGTTGGTTGTAGTGGTTAATGAGTACGATTTTTTTTCTACGAGAAGCAACAATGAAACAGTATCAAATTACCTATTGCCAATAATGATAGAGAGATAAAGCATTACGAAGTTTAATGGACCAGAGATTTTAGGGATACAATAATGATAATGAGATCGATCACTTTTGGACCAATAGAATTCATTACACTTATCAACGATCTGTCCTCGCTCCGCAACAAAATCTTGTTACAAGATTCAATCGTCGCGTTAGACTTGGGCGAGATTAATCACAGTTTTACAATGGGCTGTTAGTGTTTGTTAGCAAATACTCTTCAAGCAGCACAACAAAGCAATACTTCAATTTTCATGTCTTTCAACTGTAATATATGAGTAAGACGAGTGCTGGTTTGTTGGGAGGTCAAATTGAAGATGTATTCATGGAAATGGCAGACACGAAACTTTCCGCGATTTATCTTATAAGCCATCCGTTTATAAGCCATTTAATTTTATTCTTATTTTTTGCCTATTATTAATTATTTCGTTCATTTACTTTTATCGCATTACAAATTGTTTTGTTTAGTATAACTACTACAAAGTATTTTGACAAAGGGCTCTACAAATTTCAATGAAATTAAGAGTAACTATTATTCTAGTGATCAGTGTACACTTTTTGTTTCACGCCAATCATGTTCAGTGTGTGTTTTCGTAATGTTTCTGTTAGAATTTTTACTGAACGCTCAATGTGATCCATTCTATGTCGTGTACTATTATTACGTTGTGTATGTGAACACAATTCTTTCAAAATAAACGTCAACGAAACATCAGTCATCAATCCGTCAACAGAGGAGCCACTCTACACAAATTATGATTATGTAGTACTATGTTCTACTACCGACACACAAATCAGTATATTATTATTGGTAGTATATCTTGTGAATGTATCATTGTGAATGTTTAGAGATAACCAAAAATCTATTTTAGCCTGCTACACTATACGTAATCAATGTATGTAAGCGTATACAATAATTGCTATATAATTTAAATGCCGTCGAAACGCCAGAAATATTTTGTTTGCCAAAGAACTGCCAATTAAACTCTTTAACTTTTCTTATTATTGTGCACTTGATTTTCCTTTCTGTTTCCGTATGCAAATCACACACGCGCTACACCCGTCAATATAGTCATTCCGCCAACGGCACGAAAAATATCAGCACAACTCCGCATATCTCTGATGCTCAATTTTTCTCGCTCTTTCTCTTGTTTTACTTGATAGACCTCACAACTTTAGTTGCGGAGAGTGTCACACACATTCGTGTGTGATTTGATTGCACAAGATTCTCTGTAATTATGAAAAGCTGCGCATGTATGGTCACTTTTATTTTTACCCTTTTTACTCTCCACTCTTGTCATATATTGTGTATGGCTTCTCAGCATTTTTGTAGCAATTTTTTAAAAATATAAAGCAGGGCAAAAGCTGCACGTAGAGTTTCAAGTAGATATATTTGTATGTATTCGTAGAAATTCGCGCAGTCTGACACGACAGTTTTGTAAGACAGTGTCCACGTGGGGGACACGGAAAAAGTAGAATTTCTTTCTCGTAGTAGCTCTATTGCCAACGGAAATATAGCAAGGCGTTCCTTTTATAGGATCGTGAATTCGTCGAGATGGAAGTACCCTACAACGGGCAGCCTAAACGCCCTGGCAGCCCTTCCCCTCCTCCGTCTCCTCATGCCTCAATCGGAAGTCGCACTGCCCTGTTACAACTTTGCTGTCCTGCCAGATGTTGCCCTCAACGTTACCAGGTGATCATTTTCTCTCTGGTATATCAAACAAACATTTCTTTCGCTAGATTTGTATCAGTTCCCTCTTTGAGTCTCATTAAAAACTCTCTCTCTCTCTTTCTCTCTTAAGAAATTGTATCATTTCCCTTGCATTGTATCTGTAAGTGACAATCTTTACCTTCGTTTTCGTACTCCGTGCCTCCTCCGTGTGTATTTTTCCTTGATAATTATGTTCGATAAGATAGACACACTCGTTTAGGTCTTCGAGTCGCAGAATACCTCCAGGTATTTAATACCGAGTGCCTTCATCGAGAGAAAAAAACGCGTTCCCTACTTTCAGGGTGTATTCCCTAAAAGTATTCATCAATAGAACTAATTTTACTTCTGCGAGAAATTTTCCTAAAATTAGCCTTCATTTCTTGCCAGATGAGGGGGTCCGTGTTCGTAAAGTGTGCTTTGTACGTAACTCCCGCTCACGTTTGTACTTTGGTTTGACATACAAATCGTATACATTATCCTTTTGGGGACAAAAAAACTGAAAAACACCGACACTTTTGACCAAGCAAGCGAAAATTATGTAAGATCAACTATTTATTTTTGAAGTAATAAATAGGGGTTTTTAGTGTCGCAAAAAAGGTTAGAAACAATACTACTAAGTTGGTGAAACGAATATACAAATGTCAAGATGATGGCATAGTTGGATTTACACCGTTTTACTAGACGATGATGCAAAGATGAAAAATGCGTGACGTTTGGCAAAAAGAAGCTCTTATCAGATGCCACAAGAATGCATCGCTTCACTAAACTGAGTTCCACACACAAATATCTACTTTCTCCGTGACGTCTTTATGATATACTTTGTATATCATGGTGGAGCACACGCGGAAGTACAAAGTGCACGTCTAACACTCTACTGCCGAGAGGTGGACGTGTAGAGTCACAATAGGACAATGGGAATCTCATCTGCATATTTCCCAGGCCGCTTTATAAACATTCTGCTGATGTTGGTGGCGACGTTTTACGGTTTCTTTCTCTCTCTCAGACTGAATGTGAGTAAAGCTTCGGCTTTTAGCAAAAATTGCTGAGGATCTCTGTCTCTCTTTGAATTCAGGGCTGTGTGCAGAATTTTTTATGGAGAAGGAATGTGTAGACAATTTTGAGAAGGAAAAACCGCCTATTGAGACTCAACTTTCTCTGGAGCCCGCAATAATGATCTTTCCGTATATCTGCCACCTGTTCTTTTATATCTTTGTATTTCACGTACGTTTCCATTCAACAAACTCCAATGATAGGGCATCATAATAGGCCACCAAGAAAAAAAGTATCTTTGCATTGCGAGTGCAGTTGTTTATTTTTCTGCATTTGTCATCGCCCCACTACTACTTCTTTGACGTCGTTGGTGAAAAGCTCATCCAAAAAAGAAACCTGGTGGGTATTCTGTAAACATCTAAATGTTTCTCATTTCTCTCGCTGGCACACGAACGTCTTGGGTTTCTTTCGCTGGAAGAGGGACAACTTGTTTTTCAAAGAAGACAAAATGGAAACCGTATTTAATAATGAATGAAATAATATAGTCTGCCTCTACACACACTGAGGAAAGGGACACTTAAAGTTTAAAGAAGCGTTAATATCAAAACACTCGAAAAACGCTTCACACTTTCACATGATGCTTATAGAATCGGGAAAGTGAGAAAAAAATATTCATCCATACCCTTTCCATTGTTCTTAAAGCTGAGTTCACATTAAAATGAAGAAAATATGAATATTTCTTGCAGCCAAGGAAAAATTCGTGTGTGAAGTGAATGGCTCGTGTAACTAAAGAACAAAGATACCATTTACAAAGCATTGAAAGCATAATTCGATCCAGTCTCCCCTTTTCGACTAATGCCACTCATATTTCACTGCTCAACTGCAAAGAAGAAACTTTCTAAATGACTGCGCAGTGCAATTACAATAATGACATGCAGAGATGAGAGAAGCGCTACTACAAGAGAATGTCTTGGAACTAAGGAAAAAGAGGAAAATCAAGATATATTCCAGAGAGGCTGAAAAAACGCTGTTAACATGAGAATGAGATGAGTGAACACACCTCCATATTATCATAGCACTTTTCATTGCAAAGGTGGAGAAAGTAATGATTGAAAGCATACATTATTCACCTCAAGAAATACATGATGTAAATTAAAAATCAACGAAATTGATAGTTCTACGTAATTTTATCCAAACAATCAGGAAAAAGGGCTTTTGATGGGATTGAGTGTAATTGAAATGGGACAACTAAATTAGTGATCGAGTAAAGGAATATTTTTTTTATTTAAAAAAGCGAATAGTCTGTGCGACGAAAAAGAAATTAATCCTTGCCTCATCTTGCGGACAAGAGGAATACGAAACTGACGTTTGATTTGAGTAATAATGAAGGAAATGATTTCCATGTAATCTTTGGAAGACAGCGGTAGAAAATTTGAACCTTTGACTTTTACTCCTACGTGCATTTCTTGATCTTCAAGAATTAGGTTATCCTGTTGCCGTCATTTTTTTGCAACGCAGTAAGTTCGTCATTTGATGAGGAGAGATTGGAGCATAAACTCACGAGTTCATTTATTAAAGTGTTATGAAGAAGGACGAATGACAGGTTTTGCCTAGAATTTCGACGAAATTGTAGCAGTCATTTTTACACATCATTATTCAGCCGCCTCTTCACACAAATTATGCATTTCCATTACAACAGAACACAGACGAAGTAGCAATCAACGTTTTACTAACAATAAGATGGATCGAATCATCGTCGTCAATCTGCCAGAAGAAACTTCAAAGAGGTTTCCTTCGTGTTCCGGTTGTGATTCGCAATAATTACTCTACATTGCAAATTTATTTGAGCCGCTATCGATCTGAGGCAGGTGAAGCATGCAATAAATTGTAATGGTGTGCCTCGTTCAAATAGTGATGATTGGGTTTTGTACAATGAGAATCCAATTGTAATGACTCGACGTGACGAGGATGAGGGTGGCCGACGTTTTTCTTTGCAAATTTACCATCCGGCCCTTATGTACATTTGTGAATCATAGATTGGGCTGGCTCGGAGTTGGTAGAAGGCATGGCAGAACGAGACAAATCATTATTAACTCTGAAGTCTGGGCAAGACACCAAAACTTCTAGTATACTAAGCACATCACGACTGCATTGTATTTAGCTTTTCAGCTCTGCGTATGCAGTTTTGCATTCCCGACAATTAAAAATGTCAGAATAAAGTTAGTTCTGGGGGTACTCGTGTATTAAGGCTTAAGCAACGCCCCCATTTTCTACAAAGACAACTTGACTTTGCCCCATTCTTCTATGCTTCGTGTAGGAAAGGCATGGATTTGCTGAATGTCAGCGAAACTTTCTCCTCCCATATGCCCCCATCCAAGAAAAACTCATAGGGTCGTACCCTCCTCGTCAAAGGGCGACACAATGAATTTGCAATGCTACTCAAATGAAATCTAGTGGAAGAGTCGCCAAAAGTTTGAAGTCAAGTGTAAATTGAGCATCAATATCAAAACTACTTGTCGCTCTCTGATGGAGAAACGTGAGGGGAAGCAGCACATAGAAGACATTTACAAAATAGACAAACAATTTAGCAAGTCCACAAACAATCTGTGGACAAAAGTAGAAAAAGGAGCTAAAAATATCCGCGTTGTGGCCAGAGCAAACAAGCCAGCAAGAATTAACACAATTTAACATTCATACGTGTTTGAGTAAAATCCAAATGGGAATCAAAATAGAAAGAAAGAGGAGCTTCGACAATTGTAAATGTTTTGCATTTTAATGTTTTCTCACTGGTTTCTCTCTTTCACTCAACTGCCTCCCTAGAGTCGTTTAGCAACTCACGCTGAGAATCCTCTTTTTTCTTCTTCAAATGACCGACAATCTCATTTCAAGCCAGCAGTCATCATGATACACATTACCATATTATGGTCCAACTTTCGGGACTCATTGATGTTTAAAATAGATTCTAATTTTCAAATATCACATTATACGTATACACACGCAAATGTATCCGAGAACAAAAAAAGCAGAAAAAAACAAAAGCTCTGGAGGCAGAAGAGGAGATGGCTCTGCAATGTTCCCAGTCAAAATAAAGGAAACGCATACAAACGGAGAGTGAAATATTACGGCCCACTTCAAGCAGATCTTTCGTTTTTTAGGGAATATCTCCGTATATCTTTGGTATATTGTTAGTGTACCGTTTTATATACATTTTTTGTTGAAAGAGCTAACTATTCCTTCTGCTTTCTCTCCTCTTATTGTGTTCTTCAATTGTGTGAGTGATACATCAGAGAACGGGAGTAATAAAAGTCTGTCTGTACAAATTTCCCCCCAAGACCTCAACCAAAACGTTGCGTGTTCCTCTAATCCTGCTGGCCTCGCTGGCTTTGGCTTCGGAGCGCATAATCGTACACGTCTGTCTCGCAAAGAGAAGAGTAAACGAGCATTTTTAAGCGTTACAAATGAACTGCTACCCTCACTTTTCAAAGTCAGAGAAACTCTTGAGTAGTTTCGTCTTGTTCCGCTAAACAACGTTTTCCTTGCGAAATTGCTGTATACAGACGACGCTTTATCCTGCACCGCAACGACCACCACCATCATCACCACCACGACGGCTGAGAGTAAATGAAAGGACGTTTGTAGCAGTGAAAGTACTACCATCATGATATCCGTGGCTCTTTACGCCAGAAAAAAATCTTATTATTGCTCGCATGCTAACTTGAAGAGAGAGAGGAAGAAAGTTGGTTCTTCAAATTCTTTCGTGATATAGCAGTGCTTTAGTGCAGAGGCTAAAAACTGGCACACGCATATGGACTGTGTGAATGTACTGCCGCTACTGGATCATCTTTGTGTATGTATCTATATTTGGAAGAGATGAGGGGGGAAATTCGTGAGTGGGAGCAGTATTACAAAAGTGAAAATAGGCTCAAATCCAAGTTTCCATTAAACTTACCTAAATCATTGTGGACTAGTTGTGGCTGCCAACAGAACCAAAATCTTTTACGTTCTCTTTTTTCTTCTCTCTCTTTCTAAACTTTTGCCCAAACTTATCATACCATTCTTTCTCTTGTACTTTCTCCACCATCACCAGCAGCGGACGACCTATAAGTATTCTTTGAACTCAAAATGATATTCTAGTGTAACAAGTAACACCCTCCTTGTAATTCACACCATTCGCAACCATATACAACATCTAAAATACGCACGCTAGGAGTCGATGCAATATTTCCATGATCTTCGCAAATGGCAACATAGAGTGGCTTCACTACTGGTTTGATTTTGTATTCAACCTGATAATATGAAGCAGTTCCTCTCCAAAAACTTTCTTTCAAGATTGTTCGACGACGAGAGAGAGGGGAAAAAGCGGATATTGTAAGTCAAAGAAATTTGAACGAAAAAGAAAACTGCTGTCTTTAGGATGAAGGAAATGTTTCCTCCAACTGGTGACTTACAACTTTCTCTCTTTCTCTTCCTTAGAGTCGACACAAAAAGAAGAAGCTGTTGGGAATTATTATTTTCTTTCTTATTTCGCTACAGAAAGACAGCTACATGTTTGGTCAAGGGAAAGGGATATTTGCAAACATGGAGTTTCCGTTTCATAATTTCAGCTTTGCCACACATACATCCATACACCAGACGCAGGGTTTTAACATCGCAGTTGTACTCCCTCGTCCCCACAGCAACTTTCTCAGGGATGAAAAGACGGTTGTGTTTTCCCTCTGTTTAGGATTCGATCTGCTCCGTCGTTCTGGCAAATTCTGGTGTGTGAGCAAACTCGAAGACACTGACTGAACGTGCTCCTCCTTCAAAATTCATAAAATTTATTACAAATGAATCGAACCTATGTACATTTCCCCAGCAAGCCAACAGGAAGGGAGTGCCGAGTGGTGTGGTGAGAGAAAGAAAATGTTCGGAGGATCCTTGTTCATTCATGTATTAATTTTTGAATATTAAGAGAAAAGAGACAAGGGAGCCTTTTTCCTTGAAAATTTAGGCACCAGGCTATAGGATCCATCTAGAGTCAAACGTACACAGACACATGACACGACTACTTTACATATAAACTACTTTCGTGGTAAAAGCTACTTTCAAGGAACCCCATACACTCACCACACACTCCCTCCCAATCGCCATGAAGTCTGAGAGAGTGTGTGTGTGGTTTTCGAAGAAGAATGTGATATGATAATGATATTCACGTACACCAGTGTACAACTTATCTTCAGGGAAATTGCATTGTAACTAAGTGTTATACAATCAACAGTGTGTGGTTGCACCGTATACTTACATGAATTGCTCTCAGAAAAAATGCTCGCTGTCCTCGTGATTGCCTTCTGTTCTTTCCAATTCTTTTATTCCTTTCCCCCTCTCTCTCTCTTCATACATACATTACAGTCGATGAGAAGATTTTCCTTGTGTAATAAATCAGGACGACCTTATCGACGCATGCATCGTTGGCAAAGCCTTTAAGGAAACCTCTGTTCTCAATGTTCCGTCGAGCGAGCACTACACACACAGAGGCTTTCTTTTTTCTACTTCATGCTCTGTCCTCGACTTGGACTATCATCATCCGATGAGCAACATCCCATTCACTTTTTTTCCCTCCCTTTTACCACGATTGAAAGAAAGGAAAAGCAGAAAAAAATAGAAGAAGCTGTGTTTTTTTTCACAGCTTGCTGTCTCAATAATATGAGAAACGATTGCGATGCGAACACCCAAGAAAACTGCCTGCGGAATGTTGGATTGGATTGTAACAAAAAAAGGCAAGATGATGGTGATGATGTGGTGGCGGAGGTGATGATACTACTGATGATACAATCTTTAGCTTGGGTGTATATGTACAAAAGAAATTGGGGAAATTGAAGAATCTATAAATGGCGAACCCTCACTCGATAAATCGTCACTTGGTCGTGGTGGGATGCGCACACACTTGTGTTCCGAGTCGACCTCGTAATATTATCTTTGGTGTGTGCATTTGTATTTTAAATTCAGTTGTACGCCACTCGCACTCTCCGAAGAGAGTGGTAAATGTTTGAGAAACACAAAAGATAATAATGTGTGAATAGAGAAAAAGTTGCTTTATTGTACTCCTCTGCTGTCTTTTTCTTCACTCTTTCTCTTTGGCGCAGATATCGCGGAGAAAGTTTTTCCTCATGGTGTGTCGCCGTTATTACTTTTCAGCAGGCCAAATAAAGCACATTCCCTCACTTGATCAAAGTAATGGTCAGTCGTATTTCATCTAAATGCGATTTACGTTCGTACAGTTCATAAAAATTTAAATTTTAGTATTGCGGGCTCCGGGTGGAGAGAGTTGCCACGTTTGGCAGGCTTTGAGGATCATTTGAAGTAATGAAAATTATGCTCTTACCATATCGTCAAAAATTCAGAGTGTGGTTCCAGGGTGTTCAACGGCTACATGAATATAATATGGAGGCCTCTAAATCACCACGTACAACTTTTAGTGAAGACGGAAGCTACCCTTTGCTTCTCTCTTAGTATCTGAGAAAAATACAGAGAGAAAGTAGGAAGAACATGTCGAATTGCGTGGCCCACATTGATACACAGTTTTCGTTGTACATCTTGTAAAAGACATGGAATAAACTCAGTGTTGCGCTAAGCATATATTACTGCAGTCAGATGAAGAGAGTGAGAGAGAGAATAGAGAAAGTACCAATTTCAAACGGAAACGTCGTCCCTTAGGCTTTAAAAGGTTCGTTGCCGGAAAAAATCACACTCTGTACAACCGCATTATATATCTATAGATCTAAAAATATATATTCTATTTTTGTGAAAGCCCCCTTTTAACTAAACTGTCAAATTGTCTATTGATGTTGTTGCTTTTTCTTGTGACGTGCTTGGAAAAGTAACCCTTGGTTTTATTTGTCTCTCTATACGTTTCTCTAACGCAATTCACGTACATACCAATACTACCACATTCTATAACAGTACATAAATCTGTTTAATATATTTTTGCTCTTGTACGTCTTTTGCATTTGTTTCACATTCCACCATCACTCTATCTATATGTTTTGTCTATTGAAACAACGGTGACGGTGTTTTCCTTTGACTCACTGAGTGCACATTTCAAACTAGTTGAGCCCCAAGAGATGATTTACAGTCGAAAGAATGACTACTACCTGTTAAGTGCTGTCAACTTGTCAGCTCGACGTTCTCTTTGTAGCGTGTACGTAAACTCATTTTGAGATTTTGGAGAAACCAACGTCATATTGTGCCGACGTCATGCTTGAAACAATGAAAGAAGTACATCAGAGAAAATCAGTTAATTATTTCTCGCTCAAGGTAAAAGTAAACGGCATCATGTCGCTCACGATGTATCAGCGAAATTGTCATACAGGTACCGTCATCACAACACTACACATATGTATTACATCTCTGTGCTCTTTAGTAGAAACAAAAACAGTTGTACATTTCGCCACTGAAACTTGATAGTAACGGATTTCGCCGCAAGTCAGAACAGGCATTTCTTTCAGTCCTCCAGCATGCACTCTTAACCCAAGAAATCCAACATTGCTCACAACGGTAACTCGTCAGATTAGACTTCATACAATTGCATGCTTGTATAACTTGTAGCAAGTTTAAAGTTGTCTGTGCAGCTGCAATGCTAAACTTTTTCACTTGTCTCATGTTCTCCAATCGACAAAGGTTTTGCGTAATTTGTTCAGTCTTTCTGTCACACGCATTTATGAAAGTAAAGGCTGCCAAACTGCAGATTACTGGTGCAAACAAATCTTTGAAATGCTTCCTAGTTTGTCTCATTAACTACAGCGTATCGACGACCCTGGGCGTTTATATCGTCTCCGTTTTCAAGCAAACACAGCAACGACTCGAAAAAATTTAGGTGAAGTGTTCTTCTCTAACTTGTAGCTCAAGTAACAAATGGAAGAGGTGTTTGTAACGGGATATTGGAGGAAATTGAAATATACCCTCGTCTTACCTCTCGAGCCGAGTCGAGGTTTCAGTTGTAACGACAAAACACGGCTTTTGTGAGAGCGGGACGTGAAACGTTTGTTGCTATTCTTTAGGAGTGACAGGGTAATGGAATGTGGAGTGTTTCTTGTATTTCTTCCTGCCTCTCGCCTTTCATTAATGCACTGACTTTAGTTACCTGTTGTTTTTGTTTCAGTAGTCAGAATGGAGCTAGTGTGTGATCGTATCATTTCATTGAGTGTGAAGCAGGGTTAAATGACAATTAGGAGAGAGCAGTGCGCGTTGAGTAAAGGAGAAAAGGCAGATTTCTTTTTGTGATATTTGTACATCGCTAACTACGTGTGCAGTAATTGGATCAAATCGATTTTGTCTGCTCATAACAAAAATAAGGTTTTTTGTCTGGAAAAAGCAGCGCACAACTATTATTACAGGAGATCGAGATGCAAAGGGGCGAATCAATTGTTGAGAAAATGTGTATTTTTGAGTGAAAAACAGGGTGGTGTCATACAACAAGATGAGTATGAAAACGATATCATTATTTTGTTGAGTAAGCAATCGTGGTTATGTTTCTACATCTGTTTAGTTCTCAATCTGTGACGAGATTCATGATGGGAAACAAGTTCAGCGAGAAAGAGAAATATATTTTTGTTGAGTACACAACCAAGCTGAGGCGAAAATATGCTCATTATGCATACTCTCCATGTAATACAACCTCACGTGGAAACCGGAGAGTAGAGGGTTTCCGAGTAGAGTTCCTGTAGAGCTCGTCAGTTTTTTTTTTTTGCAAACAAAGGACTTTGACAAGGACGTATGTACGCAATACACTGTAGAGAAAGCAGATTGCTTCCGAATGATGATCACGAGAGGAATGATGATGATGATGATGATCACAATGACGAATAAGATTCCAGAGTATAAGTAACGGTTATCATTACATCATACCTTTAAGGTAAGAGTGTGATCTTTCTGAAAAGCGAGGAAAATGGGCCACACAGGAGAAAGTGCTATCCCTGTTACCCGCTGTGTGTGTATGCATCCATTTTTGCTATAGTTAGACTGCAATGTGCCCTGGATAAGATCCTCGTACAGAAAACAAAAACGCGTGGACCATGGTGTACGTCCTAAACTTCACCTTTTCAAATGATCACGTTGGCTCTCAGGCACATTTTTTTAGCAAAGCTTTCACTCTGGTGGATATGATATGGGTGAAAGTATCCATTGTATTTACTCGTAACGTGAGGATTGCGCGGCGATGTGGCAGCGTACAGAAACCTCATGTCTATTTGTAGTTTGAGGAAAGTTGTGGATATAGCACTAAATGATGGTTATTACAGGAACTCTCATTCCGTCCGTCTATGGATAAAAGTAAAGTGAACATTATTATTAAAAAGTTTATGTGTAAAACCACTTGGTCGTAATAGGGGGAGAGGGGGCTGACGAAGTGAAAGCTTTTATGACTCTAAAAATTTGGGGAATCATAGAGAAAAAAGTGCATGAAGCTGAAATTAAAATTAATATGCGCGTCTCCTTTTCACATTTTTGCACATGGTGACGGTGTAGCACTTTGCTGCTCCTGGTTTTTGAAATGATGACTTTCACTTTTGGTACAATTCATCCCACAGAATTATAACTTTTTGTCGCATTTCTGTGCGTGCAAGTCTCGGCGTATTCAAAGACGTTAGTGAGAATATTGTGTGGGCATATTTAAAAAGAATACAAATACACACAGCAGAGTCGGGGCACTCGAAATGCAATTAGCATTAATTCGCTAGAGCATCCAAAGTCCATATTTCGTTTGTTTGTAAATGTCATTTTTTTAGTTCCGCCTTCAAACAATTGAAATTGTTGAGAAATAAAAAGCGTTATTTTAAATAATCGGTACAAACTATGATTGTGATCACCATAAATTGCAAATATTGTGTACACTGACAGTCAGTGTTCAGCCACTAAATTTAGTGGCTTGATTTTTTTTTGCCACTAAATTAAGTACCCGGCCATTGTCCTGGCCACTAAATTTATGTGGCCTGGAGCAATATTTAATTTCAAAATTAAAGTAACAAAAATTGTGAGAGAGTAACAACAATTAAAAATCGGATTATCAAAGTTAATTGAAAAACAAAGTTTTCCATCGAGTGATTTTTTAATCTATCGTGAGCGTTTTTTAAAAAGCATTTTTTAAATTAAATATTTTTCCAAACCACTAAATTTAGTGACCAGGACAATGGTTGGGTACTAAATTTAGTGGCTGAACACTGACTGACTGACATTCATTTTTTGCGCTGATAAAAGTGGTATCCTAATTAACAAGAGAGATTGCAGAGGAAATTGAAATTAGATTTTTGCAACAAACACGCGAAATTTTTTCTAAATGATGTCTAGCTGAGATTATGCAAAAATGTATATTTTGTAATAGTCTACTCCCTACAAATCAGCTTGAATTGGCCATAATCCTGATGCCAGATTCATCTCCAGAATTTTTGCGACTGCACTCCACAGTCTGCAGTTAATTTCAAGATATTTGAGGTCACGCAGCCTGCATAATGTGCTTGTAATAATTTAAATAATGAAAAAAACAGAATCGTCTACCACACAAGGTTATTATTACGATTACACTTCCCATCTCTACAAATATGCGTGCCTCTCTCTCTCTTAATGGACATTAGACATGTTCATTTTATTTCTCGACATTTAGGAGAGAAAAAATAAAAGGGAGAGAAGGAAAAGAGAGCAAATTTATGGAAGTGGCACCTCAGAGGCTGCGATACTAATAGGTATCGTCATTTTGGCGTCATGAAGGGCTCCTGCTAATAGTGTTCTGCAATAATGTCTAAGCACTACGAGCGTTTCTTGCATACAGAGAAGAAGCACTCGTAATCTTGCTGCTGCGTATTAGTGTTTCCTCCCTCTTTCGGTTTGGCAGAAAGGTTTCATTGTACTTTTCTTAAATGTAAAGAGAAAAGAGAAATGGGAGAAAGAATAAGACTGGAAGGAGAAAGAGAAAGTGGATTGTATGCTGCAAATAGGTGCATACTATTTTTTCGCAACACATTCCGTATCTAGAGTCGTCGTCGTGAGCAAAGTGATATGATGCAAGTCCATACTAATAAAAGGAAAGAACACCATCCCGCTACTCTTGTATGGAGTGGCAATAAGGGACTGAAATGTGTAAAATGAAATAATACAAAGTTTTTTTTCCTGTAGATCTCTGGTGAGTGCACACAAGGCAGTACAATTCTCTAATGCACATAAGGAGAAAGGTAGGAGTAGTAGTAAACCTGCACATCTCCGTACTTTCTCTTTCAAAGAAAATTTTCATCTTGTGGTAAACAACAAGTTTTTTCCATGTCTCCTCGCTGCTGAGTGTGTGTAGTGTTTTATTTGTAGAAAAACGTATTCCTCTCTAAAAAAAGAAAGCAGAACCTTCGAAAAAAAAACGAGTACACTTGGTCTAACATTATTATTACTATTATTATTATTATGATCTCTCATGGAACCTCAGTTGTTTTTCCAACCGCAAAGCACAATAACACAATCCATAGTCTCACAACGTAATATAATAGCGTGGAGTACTTTTTTCACACATGAGTATAATAATAATAAGTATATCACTGTGCACATTCTAGAGTGTGTGTCCGTAGTTATTCCTCTGTAGCTACAAAACAGACATACAATAAACGCCCAAGAAGCATAAAAATATACTCATGCAATTACACAGACGACATAATATATGATTTATATATATTTACTTACCTCTCTACGAACCCAAACGCTAAATTGCCTATAGATACGACTAAAATGTACTAATATTGAAAATAACAGTGTGTGTGCAGGAGTCTAACATCAATTTATATGCGAGCGTGTATATATATGTATTTCTTTATATTACGCCAATTCCTTGGTTCGTCGCGTACACTTATTGCGAACATCTTTTGTCTTTTCGTTCAAAACTGAAACGCCACGACATACATACAGAGGGAAATAACACGAGAGAAAAAAGAAGAAAAAAAACTTTACATAATATACGTTTATCTATCTAACTACTAATAAAAAAGCGAAAGGAATAGAATGCCTGAGTGTATTGTATCGATGTGTTTTTGGTGGCTTTTTGGCTATTTTCGCTACATAATGCTTGAAAACTTTGCGAATGTGGGGCGAAGACGTTACCGTTTTTGGCAGCAAGCCCTGGCCGACGGACTACAACAGCGACGTCGACTGCCACAACAGCGAATGTCGTTGTAACCGCTAGTGGTCCTTCTGGAGCAGCTACAACTTCCTTTGCTGTCGCCTCGACATCAGTCGTCGCTGATGCTTCTCCTCCACCATCTTCCTCCTCTGCTCCACCTACTTCGTCGTCGTCGTCTGGTATTCCATCAGATCGTATATTCTACGTGTATAGTGACAAGATTGAGGTGCGATCCCATCAGGTAAAATCTCCCTCTCCAGAAAGCACAAACACACAAAAAAAAAACAAGCAAACAATTGTACAGGACTTCTCACACAAACAATGAAATACACGAGAAATGCACTCCCACACACTTCCATGCCCACGATAAAAACTCAACGACACTTAAAAATAGTTACCCCAGTCACCAGTCCCCCTCCCCCCAAAAATATATAAAAGTACACACAACTCTCTAGTTGACTACTGCGCCTCGCACTTTCCCCGAATAAACTTTCCCTTACCGTATTAAAGTACTTTCCGCACCGCGTATAAGGAAGAGCATGTTTTCCCATCCATATTGTATAGGCTTGTTTGCACTTGGAAACATACTAAAAATATCAGCCAGAAACATAGGAACATTAGTAAACTTTTACTAGCTCCCCTTTGGACGTGTTTTTGTAAATAAAAATACAATATTTTCATACCACATATTCATTTTTTTTATCCAATCCAAAAAAATACTGCCTACACACGAAAAGTGTAAGTTGACTGTACCACCGTTGTATATAACGTTGATTAATGGTTTTGTACTCGTTTTGAGATGCCCCGATCTGTTCCTCCTTAGTGACTTGCTCTGTCAGCGACGTGATCACAAACGGAAAGCATAAAATAATACAGATACTATTTCTATCTTTAACCAAGCACACTACCGTAGAGAATTGTCGGCGTAGTCGTCCTAGTACAATACAAAATAGCACTCAAGTTGAGAATGTTTTCGGGTAGTTGGAAGATTTTTTTGGGGGAAAGATAGAAATCTGACCTGAGTGAGCTACATGAGACAATAATAATATTACTCAGCATGACAACTCTAGGTGCAATTTGAAGCCACCATCACACCACATGCATCTTCGTAGCTAGACGAGTCCGCTGTTTGATTAGAGACAGTGAGTAGAAGTCACTTAAATTGGCAATCAGTTACAAAAGTGAAGAGTTCAGCGTAGGATGAGAGTCTTTTAAGTTTTGCCACCGACAATTCCCTTTTTCGTTTTCTGAAGTTTTCACCGTGTGAGTCAATCCAGTGGTAGGTAGCGTATAGTTTCGTTTGTATCCATCACAAAGGCTCGCACCGGCATTTTCCTCTTTTGTTTCCAACCCTTTTTGTGGTTTTTACATTTGTCCTCTTCCTCTCTTGTTTTTCCACGTTAGTCTGCTTATTTTTCTGTAGTTTATTTTAGTAGGCTGAAAAGCCTAGACTAGGAGAATGCAAGTCTATGTTAGTGCGACTAGTGTCTAGCTACAATTTAGAATGCATTACAAATTCTTACGGAATGTTTTAGTCAGGCTCATAGACTAGTCTAGTTCTCGTCTAGTCTAGAATGTAGACACGATAGATTTAGAATAGTGAGTAATATCTGATGGTAATCATTCGAATAATATCTTGAAGGGTGCTCCTCTGGGAGAAAGTCAAGCTAATCGTTGCAAGTCTTGCTAAAAAGTCATCTCTCGCAGATAGTTCCATACTTTCATCAAGGAAAGCTGATCACTCTTTCGTATGCCCGCATGAAATCAGAGGAGATCTTGTAAAAAAAGATATAAACTCCTGTTTTTTAAGTGACCACCACCTCCACATTTTTGCGAAGCTCCCCCTTTTGTGCTCACTGACACCGAGTCGTTTGCTTCAAGACGTCAGATGACCTTTTGTGAAAATGGAGCACGTCGTCACGCACCACAGTGATCAATGTTGTGCCTGGTAGTGATTGGAAGAGTACGCAGATACTTTTTGACCTCTTCATTAGTGTACCCCTTGAACCATTGTGAAACCTAAATGTTCTCTCACATCATCTATTGAAAAGTACACCCTTCACACAAGGAAAGCTTCGTAGAGTGACACGGTAGTAATTCCCTTGTATACGAATGATGTCCTGCTGCTGTGAATGAGCATGATGACATGATGATGACGGTAAATGGACTGCGCTTGACAAAATGGATGGAATGACAAAAAAAATTGTGGACCGTCTGTGGATCTGTAGTTTGTTTTCCCGAGCCCCGAGTATTACAGCAACATCTCTGTGTCCTCCAGTTGTAAATGTGTTGACGAGTTGCTGCTGCATCAAACTGACGAAAAAAATGAGTGCCGCTGGATGCACAGTTTGATGAGCCATGCGCAAAACTAAGTTGTGTAGCTTGCTGCTTCACCTTGATCTTGGCTTACCTTTATGTACATATTAGCGGTAGACAAGTGGAACATTTTAAATTTAGGGTGTCGTGCTTCTGCACTCTAACATTAATTCTTAGTATGCTTTGAAAACGCTACACTACTTTTTCCCACAATGACAAAAAGCTTGCATACACCCACGGATTGGAACGACACAAAAGGTATTTGGTACGCCGATTTGGGAGCTAAGGTATGGACACAGATCATGCTTTTTACGTGGATCACCTCAACAAAGTGGGAGACATGATGGTCTTCGTCATTTCAACATTGGCACGCACACAGGTAGTTGAGGTGGTCAAAAACTTGGCAGCGATGCCGGTGGCAAGAACGGGACAAGATGTCGGCCACCCAATGTGAATTTAATAGTTTACGTCTCTGGTTTCCTCTGATCTTCTAGTTTCAGAAGAAATGAGTCAATTTCTTTCCTAGTGCCAAGAAATGTTCGATGAACAGTCCGTTTCAATGAGAGTGTCTATTAAGCCGTTACAAATCAATTAACTGCATGCCCAACTTTTGGCCGCGTATCACACCAAACTCTCGCCTGGTGGGCTGTGTAACGACGTAAATGTCTGTTTATAGTCTCTTGTCTGCAGTCGTATGCAAGGCTGTCACGTATTTCCGTCTGAGCGACTGTGTCCACGCCAAGCGGCCCACTACAATCGGCAGTGGGAATATTCGTAGTTTTTTTAGTGTTAATACATTGACATCAGCTGAAGATGCTTGACCGCCAACTATTAACAGCTCATTGAAATTACTCGGGAAATCAATGATGTGATGATTTCTGTCGCCTCATGTCAAACTAATGATATCGGTAATTCCTTGTTTTGCACTGTAGCGTTGCGACTGCACTTTTTTTCAAGCGTCACTAATAATAACGCAAAACCTAGATTTAAATTTTTATGCTAAGCGTACCCAGCCATTGACATGGTTGGAAGAAGAATTAGTTGGACATTTTATAAATTTAGAAAAACAGCTTGACGACTTCAATAAAAGTCGTGCTTTTACTGTTGTGTCGCTAAATTTGGTTTACAACTTTACCTAGTAGTCTGTAACACTTTCATGTTCTTCAGTCGCATTAACAGTACACAATAATTTACTTACACGATTTGAAATTTACACTCCGTTCCCGAGATCTACAATGGAACAAGATGTACACGTAAATACGTATATGTTTTTACTACCGTGTGCGTGTCGAGTGATTCATGGATTTAAAGATGACGATACAGGTGCTATATAAGGAAAACTGAAATCCCAAAATTACCATTTGCGACTGATCATTTAATGCATGCTCTGTAGCGCTAAGTGTTCATGACCGCCACGACTTCACCGAGTTACTTGTAATTCACCATTGTGAGCAAACACGTCAAACCCTGCGCTGTAACTGTAAATGTACAATAATCCTAATGGAACGCCGTCATAAGGACTAGCTTCAAGCACTTCAGAGACGCAACGTTATTATTTCATCGTGCCTTTCAAATTGAGTGAAACACAAAATGCACTTTTCCGCCACGTCGTCGAATGTAAAGCGTGTCACAATGAATTCAACAGTACTCTCCGAGAAATCATTAGTTTCACATCAGCAAGTTCAACTTCACCACGCTCTCTCATACAATAGTACATAGTGACACACTGCTTTGTATCAATTAATCACACTGTTCAGCTCGTAATTTGATTACACTCCACGCAAGGAGTCGTCATGTCAAATTGTGACTCCGTTTTCTCTCTAGTAGTCCAACACAAGGGGATATGCACACCGCTTTTCCTTTCAATTTCTTGAAACAATAGCTTGACAGGGGTTGCTCCTGGTTGAGTTCCCACCTGCAGTAGTCATTAAAATCGTCGAATTTACTCTCTGAGTTTACAGATGCTCACCTACAATTCTTTGCAGCAGTTGCTGCTCATCGTCACATTTCAAATGACGCCATCGTCATCAACAAGTCACATAAGAAATACATTTTATGTCTATATCCTATCTCTTGTAGCTCTGCATGTTTTCCTGTGTGCTTCCTGTGTCCGCACAAGACAACTTCGGCTTCTCTTTGTGTATTTTCGTGTTGCTAGATGGGTTTTGTGTCAATTGTCAATGTAAACTGCACTACTGGAAATATCGTTCGTTTGGAACAATATTTGCTTGCTTCACTTCTCCTAGCTGCCACTTCATGTGCACCCATTTCGGTTTACAAACATTGTTCATCATCACACAAGAAATCACTTTTCTCTGAACACTATTGCCCGACGTGTGTGAAGATCACTAGTTTCGACTTCACTCCGAATTTTATGTTCGCTTTTCCTATTGTAAGCAAAAAAATGTTTGAATGCACTAAATTTTCAGTGTGTAAATGCGCGCTTTTATACTCGTGTTGAGGTAAATGTGACGCCATGTTGTAGACAGAGTATTAGTCCATGACGTCTCAAAATTTGCGGCTTGTGTTCGTATCGTGTGGGCTTGTCTGTGTTCAACATCCTCGTCGGTATTTGCATATCCAACCTAATTATATGCTATACGGTGAAGTTAAAACTTTCAGGTAGCAGAGTGATTTACATAATGCTTTTTTGCTCAGGAAAATTACTCTTTATAGAATGTACGCTGGAGTTAAGTCACAGCAAGAGAAACCCGTCTTTCTCATCACAACACTAATCCAAAACTGTACTTTTCTCTCTGTACACACATTATGTTCCTAGAGTTACTGGGTGGACACGCTGTTGTTCTGTTTTAAACTTTATAGTCTGCTTTCTCTCGCTCGTCCATAGGCAAAGTTTAAAATACAACAAGTACGTATACAACCACGCAAAAACTCATGGAAATTTAAATCGGAACGCATGAAACGTCCGACAACCACTTCCACACGCCTTATAGTACGCCATATCATAGCACGAGAAGTACACCTCTCTTCGAAACAACGACAATGAGTCGAATGTGTTTGTGTAGCTGTAATAAGACTTGTAATTGGTGGAATGGGACAAAGAACGTAGTCCACGCCAATTAAGTTCACATACACACATAAAAACAACAACTCACGCGTTACATGCAACAAGTTGGCTGCTGTAAAAAATACTCATTTTTTTCTGCTTCACATCTGTAGTGTGTGCCCTGTGTGTCTGTCTTATTGGTGATTTACAATGAATAAATTTTGAGCAACTGGCTGAAAAAAAAGTTTTTTTTCTGTTCACAAGTCAACCGTGTTCTGCGAAAGAGGAACCTTTGTGTTTTTATTGTTGCAATACAATCTATGTTGTACGTGTGTGTGCTGTGTACACGCTTTTGTGTTTTTGTCTTTTTCTGTCTCACTTTCTCCCTGTGCACAAGATGTAATACTATGTGTTGTGTATGTTATGCTCGGGGATAATGTAGCGTAACCGAGAAAAAAAAACTTTTGCAATGTTTTATGTCTCAAACCATTTTGATTGTGTATGTAATGCATATAGTAATAATAATACCATGTTTCTCGTTTCTTGGGAGTTACAAAAGCTACCATGCAAAAACACCAAGAATTGCGACAGAATCTATTGCTTGAATTATTTTTCTCTGTGTGTATAATCTGTGTGTCCCTGTTCCGGAATTGTTTCCCAAGCTGAAGTCGTTTTTACGTCTACGCAAATGTGGATGCGGCATTACAATTTGTGGCGTATGCATTTCAAATTTGATATTATTATGGCGTATTTTCTCTCTCTCTCTCTCTCACCGTGTCTCCCTCCACTTACGGAAATTATGTGCGGGGACGACACAATACTTACTGTTGTATGTTGGCCAATAATTGCAAGAGTATCATAACATGTCGTAAAATGAGATTGTATGTGTGCCAGTCACCATGTCTAGAATCCTTCCGTGCATTGCATTATATACTATTACGTGTTTGTGTGTCTATTTTATCAATCTTTGTTCGTCTTCGTGGAGACGTGTGATCTCCTTTGCACTCTCGTTTGCAATGTGAGACCCCCGAATGATGTCATGTATCTCCAGTGGTTACCTTGTCTTTAGTTGTTTATTTATCTCTGTGTATAGCATAGTCAGTGACAGCGCTTGTCTTTGTGTACCACCCACCTTTGAGCATCGGGAAAAACAACCAATGTTCGTTGTGAATGTTCTGCTTCTGGGTCATGATGTGCAGAAATGCATTGTGAAACTGTTAGCTGTCCCTCGGGTCGGTGTGTGATTTCCGTTGTTTTAAGTTGATCTCACCAAAATTATTGACCTTTTCACAATAGGAGATTCGCCACCAGGCTAGGACTTTCATTCGTTTCGCTAGAATTTGGGCAGAGAAATGTGTGTTTGTAAAAAAGTGCCTGTCTAGAAAGACGGTACACCTAGGATGCAACATGTAATAGTAAAGAATACATATAAACGGTACGATTAACTTCTACGAAACCACTTATTCATGTAGACAGTTCTCTGGCTTACCATCTCACAATCTCAACTGTATGCGTTGAAATAAGCGCTTTCACTTCAACGACCAGAAAACCTGTAGCTAAAAGTTGTTGCAAAGGATGGTTTAGAAGCTACTTAAATGCGTATCCACGTAACTGAGTGGTATCGGCAAACAAACTGACGAGTAACAACCCTCGAAATAAATTTCCAACATGCCGAATATATACTATATATGAAGCCATGTATAGTGACCCAGTAGACCATTTGTTGATCATCATCGTGACGACGGTGATGTTATGATAGCTAGTAAATTGGTAGAACGACAAGGTTTCCAAAGTGTTCTCAAACTATCGACCCTCATTTTAATCGATTCCTCTTAAATCCTAGCAATTCAATCAATCATTCTCATCTGGGCTGGGGCAATGTAGTGTTGAATATCAACCGGTGTACTAATATGAACATCTTTTATGATGCGTGTCTGTAGAAACACGGTCGATCGCACGCACAGGACAATGCAGATGATCCAGATGAGTTGAATGACATTCAGATTCGACTGAAATCCGCCGACCGGGGAGGTGAGCCAAGGAGTTCATCCTCGGCTGCAGGCATTTCTGGGAAGAACCTCGAGGAGCTCGCATCAGACCGGCTGAATGCCACCCGGAGTCCGGTGACATCCGTCACAACGGCACTTGTCACACTTCCAGCTCCTGCCACTGTTGAAATGGAGTCCAGAACGCCTTCTCCAAAACTTTCAGGTACTGCTACAACTGGTGTCGCGACTAGTTCGTCATCTAGTAAACAAGCTGTGGTTCGGATCTCAACTTTGTGAGCTAAATAGATTATATTATATACATACATACATATATATATCTATATATTTAAAATGATATTTACATAAATATATCTACGACTATACACACATATACCTAAATCTACTACTCTAGAATATTAGTCCTAAGAAAAAAAAACTTAAGGTTATTATGACTACGCTACAACTCTATGTAGATACTACATAGATCATTAATTTCTCTACACACAAAACAAACGTAAAGGAAAGGAAACACAAACTGTACCGATTTCCTCTAAAAAAACAACCATTTAATCTCGTACGTTACTACTACTCATACAATTCTGAATTACCACTCCTTTCGTTTGAAGAGAGAAAGGAGGAAAGAGAGTTACCGTGGACACAAGTGAATCCAACTGGATACTATTTGTACACATAAAAAACCTACTCTATTATGCCATATTATTATGTCAAGTGAAACTTTGTACTTCAAACTGATTAGTAATCAGCACGGTGGGCTATAGGGTGACGTTATATATAAGAGACGTATATCTCTAGTTAAATTACAGATAAATTTTCGTGTAACTGTACATATTATACAATCTCCGTTTTTACTTGATCACGTTGAACATAATACTTTGGCATAGGAGAACATCAAGCAGCCAACAACAATATTTTACGATCATTTTTATTCCTCATTGAAAAAAATATACATCGAGCTAAGAAGAAACAAGTTGAGAATATATATTGTCATAATATATTCCAAATGTGAGCAATCTTTCCCTCTCCGTGTACGTATACTTTATTAAATTTAACCACAAAACTCCGGAGGAGAAGGACTCGACAACTCGCTCGACTACAGGAAATAAAATTTCACCCCCCAAAAAAAACGTCAAACAGGCCGACGACGACTACTCAGAGAATCTAAGTTTTATCGCTACACGCTACTAGCTTTCCATTGAATGACAGGAAAACAATGTTGGTACTCTCTCATTCCACCTTTTTCGGTGCTACACGACATGTACATAACACTCATCTCTCTATATGTAAATTGTTACAGCTCAGACTTCAGTTTACAACTCTCTCGCATCATCATTAGTTGATGATGATCACAGCGGATAGTGGATGTGCGCAGCGCAGTCTTCTCTCTGTTTCTCACTCCGTAACCCTACACCGATGACCTATATACCTATATATATTTATTTTCGTCGCGATATATAATGAGACAAGGGGGACGACGAGAGCCACTGCAAATTTGTTATATACCTCCTACAACATATGTGTATACGTAGGTACTCAACTCAAATTTACGTTTACGGCTTCCTCTTATTCTGCAATGTGCACACATTTAATAGCTGTGTAAGCATAGACACAAATACACACACATACACCCACCTCTCTCATAAATACTCAAAGAATTGGCTTCGCAAAGTACTCGAGAAGAGTAGATTTTTATATACAGGTCGCTACTTTCTCTCTCGTTCTCCTCTGTTTTCCATTCACGCATAAAAGTGGCATTTGCTGTGCTTTCCATGCTCGATTATGGGCATGGTGATATTAATTCTCATGACAATGGTTGTATGACCACAAGCCCATGGCAAAGGGTTGAAAAGGAAGGTGGTGGTGAGCACCATTTCAAGGGATACTCGGTGATGTTTCTAATGACAAGAGGACGTGCATTGCGGTCGCAGTTCAGCCATTTATAGGTTGACTATACGAACAGTGTGAGAGGTGGTAATTTTATACTCTGGATTGACTCACTCATCGGAAACAATGTGCTGACTTTACCCACCGGGGTACACACACCGTCAGCGGTTATGCAGCTCGTAGGTGACATAAAGGGGGATTAACTCGGCTAGAAAATTAAAATGATGCTGTGTAATAAAATGGCAGCTAGAAATGTTGGGCAGAATGACAGTATTCCATGTTCAATGCACAGTTCTGAAAGCTTTTTCGACGTCTCCATTTCCACACACCACCACAATTTCAGAGGTGTGCTTCGCTAAAAAACTCCATTTGGTTCAATTAGGAAATGCGTATATCGATTTCTCCTCATGGAGCAAGACCGTATTTTATAGTACGGCATTATCCTTTCTTGCGAAATCCGAGTGCTTTATTACGAAAGTGCGAGTAGGAAAAAAATATCCTAATCAAATCAATTTGAACTCGAGTACTCTAAATTTTTTAAGGAATTGCTTCACAAGCCATGCCAATCCATGGAATATAATGTTCGTGTCACCTTGTACAAAAGTTGAATGGAGAAAGGTA
Organism: Alloscopus bannaensis; assembly: GCA_027743745.1. NCBI lineage: Eukaryota > Metazoa > Arthropoda > Collembola > Entomobryomorpha > Entomobryidae > Alloscopus > Alloscopus bannaensis. The sequence goes on along the minus strand of JAHZMW010002178.1, from coordinate 63,717 downwards.
CTATTTGCTGTGACCCGTGTGTCACGCCGCTTATGATTTTGAGCTACTGAAAATTTGATCTAAAACACGGTATTCCATTAGTCTTTATGGCTTTCAAGGACATGGACTTGGCCAACTCTCGAGAAATTTGAAAATGTATGTTTTCACCCCAAATACTCAGAGTCAGAGACAAAGGAATTACCTGGAGTATAATCAACTTAATGGCTGGATTGTTAAATGTCATTTCACATCACCCTGTGTCGCATTATACTCATTTTTTTGGTATGTAGGGAACACAAGCGTACGGAAAGCTGAGCGGTAGGCAGAGTCAAAGCGTATATATGTTTGTATTATGCATACCAACAGATTTATGTGTAAGCTCTCTGACAGAGAATATTTTTCTGGTGAAAGTATATTGACGACTAAAAATACAGAGTATGACCGGAACGATTACAACGTTTCTTTTCCTTCATGACAGACAATAAATCCAGTATTTTTCTCTCTCTCGTGTGTGTGTGTGTGCTTTGTCACAACAACCTCACGGCTCTCTAAAAAAGGTATTGTGGCATGGTTGCACGACTCACAAATCCTCAAATAGATTAGTTTCAATTCATCCTCTTTGACAGTTCCTGTTCCCCAGTTTGCAAATTCAACTTGTCCCCAGTTTTTTACGTTTGTCAATTACATACGGCTATCTCTCTCACTCCATCGGAGAAAAAACACAGGGAAACTTACACTAATTAAATGACCCAACAGACGGAGCTATGATCTAAATTAATCACACTGTGACAGTTCTTATTTCAAATGATGGATTACAGGGCCAGTAGTAGGTTGTTAGCAAGAAAGAACAAGATACTGTGAAGTTATTGCATGAGCTCACGTAAAGTGGACGACACTTCAAGTAGTGAAGGAACACAACATTTCGTTTCATTTTCCATTAGTAAAACCAAATGAGCATCTTGACCTGCTCCTTTTCATTGAAACTCTGTAATGCCTCCAATTACACAGAAGAGATTTTATGATATTGCAAATTCGCATAGACTTCATTAGCGTTTGAAACAACTTGTTCAGGGTTTAGAATGATTCTTTATTTTGTCATAATATGTGACTCTCGTGCTGTGGAATCATTTTTTTCCAATTTTGAACATAAATGTTCGGTAGTAGATAATTTTCCGTTAGGGTGACTTATAATGAACCCTTAAATTCCGTTATGTTGCAAACAAAAACTGTGAACAGTTAAAAAGTTTTTTTTAAAGAGAGACATGAATTTATACTTCAGGGGCTTTTGTCTATTAACTCAAGCTACAACAAAACACTCGCATTTCAAATTTCTGTTGATTTATTTGACAAAGCTAAACTACCCATAATTATGTAAATATTTTTACTCGTATCAAGCTTCTATCATCCTAATGAACACTACTCACTCACTAATTTATTGCGCCAATTAACAAATGTCCTTTGAATATTCGTATGAGAAGAAAAAGGGAAAAATGGAAATGACACGAACCGAAATGGTAGCTAATTTTTGGTTGATTTGATTGACAAAATTACCTCTATGATTTAAACATAAAATAATCCACTATATAACATAGGTAGTTACACGAGGGATTTACTGAAACCCAGGTTTTAGTAGTAACCCCAAACTAAAAAAAGACTTCAGCGTTCAGGCAATTTAATTTTCAGAGTACCATAGTTCTACCACATTTCCTTAAAATCGTGACAATATTCTGCATGTTTATACACCCAGAGCAAGACGTTGTTACAAATGCATTCACAGAGTCAATATCAGCTTTTGTTTCAAGAGTATAACGTTTTTTTCTGCCATTGGCGTAAATGCTTGTCCTCTCCCACTATTACAAAACTCTTGTTGACCTGGTTCTACAGGAATCTACTAAGCTACAACTTAATTTTTACATTCAGAATGGGAACATCCTGAGCGAACAGGAATTTTTATTATCTTGAGCAGTTACGACACGAGGTGATGAATTTTATGTCTACTTCAACTTCAGAAGAAATAAAATCAATATTTGCACTCTCATGGATTCTCGTTGATACACATAACATATAGACACAGAGAATGACAAGTTCTCTACTCCTATGTACATGTAGCGCAGAGCTAAGGTAAGGTTAATTAAACGTGCGGTGCGAAGGTGATTTTTCTATCAAGTCAATTTTTGTACAGATCATGTAATCATAACTGCTATAGAGAGTAATACAATCCGTTACTATAAGAAACATTAATGTACATATTAAGATATTATTGATAAATTGGTAGGTAATAAACGAACGTACTACTAACTCTATGAGTGAAGAGTATATATATATTGTTATATTTAAAAAAATACATTTATAGCCTCCGTCAGCACTGCTGTGTCTAATGTCAAACGTTAGCAGCGGGATGACAAAAAATTCCAGTACCTTTCTAATGTGTTACCAAAACTTGTATAAATATACCACTCTAAATACTTTAGATGAACACAACGTGCTATAGGGACTTTTAGAAACTTCTTTATATCAGATGCAAGGTTTTACTACGTAGGACAAAAAAATTGTTGATATGACAACTGCTTCGTGTCGAATTCATTGTGAAGAGAAAAAAAATCACAAAGGAAAATTAAGTACATACAATTAGTTCTGATTATGATTGTTTACTGGATACGCAGAGCGAAAAAATGGTTGGTGTTGTTGTAAAAAAAATTGTTCGAACTTGTTGCAGTACAGTGTAGTCGGCCATTTACATCAAACTACATAATACTATTATTAATATTCGATTCGAATTCAAAGGGGCGCATACAACAGCGAGAATTAAAAAGTGTGGGTGTGCCATAATATAGTCTAGGTCTGCGCTCAGCAGATCACTATTTCATAAGTTGGACAATTTAAAAAAAAACTGTTGTGATCTTTAAAGAAAAGTCCATCACACATACATACATATGCATACATACCAAATACCATACTTACATTTATATACTTAATAAAGCTGCTGAAACTCTGGGAGCAGTGAGCATACTGTTGTTACTAAAGGGAAAACTTTTCGAAAAATTTCTTTGACCAATGAGGAGTTTGCCAACTGCCAACACTTTAAGATATGTACACACTCACATACTCACGCACAGCGTAGAGAGTGTGGAATGAGTTTTGCAAAAGTATCCAAACAAAATAGGGGCATTGTTTGAAAGTTTTTAAAGGGTTTTCCAGGGTAGCTGAATTGTTACATGACTCCGCCTACATGTCACGGGATTTTTCAAACATTCAGCATTACAATATCTCACGAAGCGCATTATTTTGTATTGACATTGTCGCGGACGAGAACGAGAAGAACCAATTTCCATCCAGTGTTAAATATTCCTCGAAGATGTTTAATTCGAAGGATTATTAAATTGTAAGTATTGTTGCTCCGTGTTGTCATTCACTCATTTCCCCCCAGAGTACACTTCTCATCCCCGTCTCACGCTCTGAGTTTCAGCGTCTGTACTGACAGTATTATGCTAAGCTTACGAGAAACTATTATCGATTTTCTTACAAGTACAATATTATCCTGGTTGTTTCTTCTAGAAGCGTCGAGTTTGATCTAATCGATTTGAATCTGTATGAGAATGTTTTCAATACGAGTTTATTCTGCTTCTCCTGCAGAAATACATGATATCATGATACTTACATTTTTCATTCTCTTATGATTATTTCGCTCTCATATTTTTGTACTCTTCTCACGGAATTTAATTTGAGATTCCAGCTTCCCGCAAATATTGACGAAGTAACAAGAAGCTCACCAGTGATTAAAGATCCTTTTGATTAATACCGTTTTTTTTTCAAAAGTATTTACGTACGTATTTAGTTCAAAGCACGCCAAGATTAACAGTACAAACCTGCATGAGATCAGGTGACAACCTATGAAGCAAACCTTGTGAGAGAAAATCACAAGATAATGTAAATACGATCTTGAAAGAGCAAATGAAGGTATCCATTATTAATCCAACCATGCTTCCAGGTGCAGCATCCAAACCAAACACGATCTGTTTTTTTTTCTTACAGCGTACTCTTCCTCGTTTGCATTACCTACGCAATTATTATCGGTTCTACGATAGGTTACCGCGTTACCAGTGTTGGCAGCAAATTAACTAAGAGGAACTTGCATTATTTACAGGATTTCCGACTTTCTATTGTAGGCACATACGTTTTAGGGTGAAACTGTAGTTGCGACGACGACGTTGGCGGTTGCAATGCAATGAGAATGGGACCTTATATACACAGTTAGGGAAAGCAAGTGAAAGTAGAGCAAAAAATATTATATTCTGAATGCTTACACACGTCAGGTATTTAGAGGAGTGTTTGCGCTACCACCTTAACTATATATGACTGAATTATCAACTGCAAATATAGAAACTACTACTACGTGTGTAAATACACCTTTCGTACAGTTTGTCCTAATTTAGTTAACGAAGATAATGTAAAGTGTTTGTGATAGGGAAGTCTGTGGAAGCAATCGAATATTATTACTCTGTGTATTGTGTGCACGCGTTCACGTCGTCCCTGAGAAATGTCGCACTTCATTTCTATTTACGTATTTTGTCCAAGTTTCGAACACGTCAGGCATCGTTGCATCTTAGAACGGAAGACGTAGGGAGATGCATTTACGTGTTCGTTTGGCTTTGTTATAGTCTTCCCGTTATTTTGTAAGCACCAACAAGGATCTGACACAAGTTATACCACACACCACATCATGTCTCACAGCATTCCATTTTTGCTATTGGCATTCAACCGCATACAATCGTCTCTCTAGAGCTTGTTCGACGACAACTATTCTCAACTCAATTTGTCAAGATCAGAACCCATTCAGACGATATGTGTGAGAACTGAGCTAGTTTTTTGAGCGTTCCAGTGTGCAGTACACAATTACTAAGTATTAGTACATTCTCTCGTGATTTATTTGCTTGATTCAGAGTCTATTAATGTTAATGTTAATGCTACGTTAATGTACCGTATAATTCGCGTTGAAATAATGGGTTCAAAACCATATTATGGATCTCAGCTTGTTCAATCTGTGTTTTGCACATGTTTCTAGTACAGGTTACATTATTAAATTTAAGATTTTTTTTTGGCAAAACTTTTATTTCAAGTGGTTATGGGAATGTTTCTTGTATTCAATTTTCCATCGATGTTTGCAAATGATTTTCAATGTAAGTTTCAATGCAAAATTTATATGATCGCAGTTCCACCTCCTGCTACCGTCTGTTATGTCTTGATACATTCATATTATGTATTTCTATGCTGCAGTTCTTAATAAGTTCTTAATAATTTTCCAATGTGATGAGCCCATCAAAACTACATATGTGACATGAAGTTGCTCTAGCACTTACTTTAAACAGTCGGTTTCCAAATACAAATACATTATTTTTTAGAAGAAATTTGTGTACCACCTGACGCATCGTATGTGAAATTCAAACGTTAGAAAACGATTAGACTTACCGCAATTGCATGAGGTCACTCCTCTTCACGTTTGTCCAGCAGTAAAACGTGAGGACACGGACAGCCCACCCACTCATTTTCTATCTATAAGTCTAAACATGCAAAAGGGGTAAAAAGTATTCAGAGGATTTTACTATGAGTAGTTACATAAGGTACACGATACTTCACACCGTGTGTTACACCTCAAATATATACATAGTATATATAAACTCTGTCTTAATCTTATTTAATAACTTCAATCTTTTGTTCCGTTTCTTGGACGCAAAGGCTGTGTGAATTTGCACGTGCGAGAACAAGGGTGCACATGGGAACATCAAACTGTGCATACTATTAAAACTTTTTTGCACGACTTCCCACACCTTTTGCCCCACCTGCGTCGTAACGACACAAAAAATAAAATTATTAAGCTAGATTGACACAGAGTTTATTTGTATGTACAGTGATTAGGCTACAAACTGTGAATCTTAATTACTACTAGGGACAAGGGATGTTTTATCTTTTTCTAATCGACGAAATCCAGTCTTCATTATTAACCGTAAGATATCTCAAGGACATATACTCGCTTTCTCTCTTCATTTACGTTTTCTAACTCATGTTTCATTATGTATACTTCAACCCTCGCAGATTTGTAGCATTACTTTCTCGGTGGAGTTTAAAAAACAAATTCACATCTCAATTCATCAATTCAATGTTGCTACTTCAACGTTTCTTCGCTAATCTTCGTATAATAATTATATTCGCCTTTTTCAACTCTTTATTGTCCAATGACTTTTGGTGTGTTTTTTGTCACGGCTGTTTCAAATCTCTTTTTGCGTTGAACTCACAAGCGAATTTGCCTCATTGCCAACCCGCATTGAGAAATGAGATGGTGCAAAATTCCCGGTAAATACTGATGACGGCATTACCACAAACAATATTTACATTTGACTACTACATAAACATATTATTATATATTCCACATGAATACCTACCTACGACTTCACTGTGTATGAATATTATTGTACGATATATACGAATCTATGTGCGAAGAAGATTGTTTAACCTTACGGTAATTGTTGATACATACGTTAGGAGGTAAAGATGTATGATGTAGGTGTGGTTACATGTATTACACAACACGCCTAGCTCTTGCTAATCGTTTTAGGGGAAATCAAACAACCACCGTACATGAAATACATAAGTATAACTATATTATTATGTATGTGCTATGAAATTTAATGTATATTATTACTACTACATCTATTTACAAGCATTTTAAGAATTGACTATATACAACACAAATTGATGACAAAAAAATCGGTGGTGTACTGGTGTACCATTGTTAGCCCTACTTTTCTTTGATTAAATACGGACCTTGTATCGTCTATTTACTACCAAAATCAATTCAAGCCTCATGCGAATGCAGTATGCAAGCGAATTCATTCAACATTTGCTGACTACTCATGTGTCGAATTATCGATGAAATTATTTTCACAGAGACTTCCTCCACGTTTTGCTATTTTACTACCAGTCATTTTATTACAAGCACAAGTGATGGTTTTACATAATTTGAATATTTGCATATTAAGCCTTCACATAATATTAGTATTTTGCTACATCCTTCCACAAGACAGAGAGTAAGGAAACGATGTCAATCGTGGATCATTCCGCAGTCATGGATGAAATCTACGTCAATGCTTGATGCGATGTTGCTCTCAGCGTCCTATTTTCACCCAAACACAGTGTCAACGAGAGTACTCAGCGTGCGGAGGCAATCTGCTCTGAATTTGAGTGTGCACAAAGAAATCATAATTGATTGTTCATGACATCTTACCAGTGGGCGTATTGTTCCCGCTGCTGGGCATCCCGTGAGCATCATTGTCTTTAGTGCGGCGACCACGCTTAGCTGGAGGACTTGTCACAGGTGAAGGAGACTGATGTTTCCCTCCATATGGCGATGGTGAGTATGAAGGAGCATCCTTAGTGTTCCCTCCACGAAAAACGTACGCCGTTGGACTGAAGACTTGCATTTCCACACTCTGCAATCAATACGAACATTTGGAGAAAATTCGCAAATCCAAATGGTGGATAGGAAGCACACAAAGAGAAAAAAATTGGCAAGCACAGGTATTATCCGTCGAGATGGAAGCAAACAATCGATCACGCACCTGGAGCGATTGAAGATTATTGTATTCATCAATGTGATGCTTCACCGACAGCCATATCTTATCTTCCTTGAGTAGCTGAGTAACGGCATCGATGTCCGGGTACATCACACGATCCCGTTCCCAAGCCCTGAAATGAGTCATGTAAAAATGTCCCTTAAACATTCTTCCCACGCACGCTGTCGTGTGTGTGTGCTTTGGGAGCAGCCGTGAAACTGGGACAACTCAACTACTTCAGCAAAGTTCAATGAAATTTGCTCCATTTGCTTGTCAATGAGAAGTGGGGGAACTCGGCTATTTATGGAGTGGGGTAATGAGCCTTTTTCCAGCTAGTTCCACATTTCAGCGAGAATTCGAGTGGAGGAGTAACCTTGACAAAGGAGCCGAAAAGGAGGATGGCATGACTTTCCTCGTCATTAACTTTTTACGATATTGACTCAAAAGTAGGGGGGTTTCCTCATCTGAAAGCGCTCAGCTCATTCATATGCCCATCAAGATTACGATTACGAGAGTAACAACTCTACCTGCTCCAAACATACACGCTTTCCTGTAAAAAAAACCTATAATATAATCCACCGGGTGGTGGTCTCATATGCTGAACACAAATTGTTACTCCCATTCATGTTCGCACACACACACTTCTCCTTTGTCGTAATTCGCGTGCCTCGCCTCGAAAAAAGGTAAGTCGACAACAGAAAAATTGTTTCACATCACAACCCTCTGATTGATTGACGGAAGATGGTGCATGTCTGTAATTACTCACATGGCAACTGACCGCACAACCCGATAAACCTCCTCCAGTGGAACAGTGGTCTTCAACGGGCGGAGAAACTCGATTGCCTGACAAGCGGCCAGAAGCTCAATAGCAATCACCCTTTCAACGTTCCGAACTACCTGTTGGTTCAAAGTCAGAGCACACACGCACACATATAATAATCATATTCACCTTCACCATCATGTTCAATTTACTCTCACAAAGCGACTCCAGAAAAGGAACAAATCTTTTTTTGCACATTTTCGCATCAGAGCCGAAAAGGGACAAAAGTAATTTTGCCCAGTCTTTCTCTCTTTTCCTCCTCTCCAATAAATAGTAGTACTACGTTGAGAGATCCGTTCGCCTTTTTCTCGGGAGAGGAAGGAGAGTGGGATAAATGCCCATAAACATATATAACGCTGTAGTAATGGCGCAGACACACACATGGCCAGCACATATATATTTCTCATTAAAGTATATTGGCAAAGTTTTTATTCCTCTAGCCTCCCACTCAAGAGCGAGTGAAATGGGGAATGAGAACTCGTTCATTACTCGGCCATATCAATCGAGCAAGTGGAAAATGTACTCTGTCATCGTCTCGAAATCTCTCTCTAAAAGCTACGTGCTCATCCTTGAGGGCGAAAAGAGAAAAGTATCACGAACACAGAGACTCTGGCCCAGCTTTCCCCGTTTCTCGCCAAGAGTGTTCCCACCAACGAAAACATTACACCCAACGACAAAGATAGGAATGGGAGACAACCTCATGGAGTCAAAACTAGAGGAGCACATGACTCTATGAGCTTCGTTTTTATTCAACTGTATTTGAAAAGTGTCTCTCCTTGTTCCCCCTATCACTTCCGACTGTATTCTTTACCAGTTAGGAAAATATGGCCTAATAACATTATCATTGTTGTTTTTATTATTATTACTATTACTATTATTATGCACAGTTACTCAAAGTCCCCAACACATTATGGAAAACAAAGTGGGCTTACTCTCCTCCTCTTTTCTTTCCAAACAATCCGCACTCTGACTATCTTTCCTCGTCTCATAAAGTTTTCTTCCGCCACGAGGTAAAACTCACAGCTCCCTCCCTCTTTCTCTTTGCCAACATACGAGGATTATTGCAGTATGTCCTATCGTCGTAGTAGCCTCTTAACAAACTAGAGTCATACATGTAGGTAATAACAGTAAGGGAAAAGGGGGAAAGAACTAGAGCTTGTTGACATATGGTTCGAATGGGACACTTGAGTTCCTCCAATTCATATATCCAGAGCGTGTCCTCTCACTCCAGTGCTGATTGCATGTTCTGTCTCTCTCTCTCTCTCTCTTGCTCTATATCGTACTGTTGCTTTCCCTTCCACTGCAGCAAATCCCGGTTTACTCTAACCTCTCCCTCTTTCAATCTACTTGAAATTCTAGCTCTTGCACTACTCGAGAAAAAGGATGCAACGCATCATCATCATCATCACGACGGACACGACGAAGTGAACTGTTTTCCTACCACTCTTCTCCAGCGACAAAGTGTCAGCACTTTCTCTCCTTGTTTCCCTTTTGCTCTCGCATTTTCTCTGGGCCACATCCTACACTGAAATCCACTCAATCTGCTGCATAACCGATTTTTATACCTGCACGCGGAACTAGTCGTTGTTGGGTGGCGCATTCAATTATCTGCACAATACAGACAGTTGTACGTGCCATGAGCATGAGCTCGATGATTTAAAACGGTTTCCCTACCCAAAAAACTAATTGAGAGCGACTGAAACAAAGAAAGGGGGAGTACAAAGCTAGAGAAATAAGGAGAAAGCAGCTCTGGAGAAAGTGGTGGAGTGCAACCTCTCAACCCTGTACATATGCTCATATGTTTGTTCAATTAAACACAAATTACTTGTGAGTACTTTTCCAAGTGAATTCTCCCTCGACACTCCACTTGTCGTGTATGAGTCTCACAAATGGATACAAAGGAAGAGCACTCACGTCATCATCTCTGTGCTCTTTGAGGTTCAACAACAAACGCTCCCTTGTAGTAATGAGCATATTATGGAAGAGTGAACTGCGTATTATGCGTTTACAATGCTATGCTCACAATGCACATCTCATTACTATTTTTAGCTGTATGATGATGATGGTTGTTAATTCAAAACACAAAACAAAGTCATTACATGGCATATTATTATTGGCGAACGTCATTGCGTTTTTAACCTTTCTGAATCCACTTGTGTAACCAAACGTTTGCATAATGTGGTTGTATAAGTTCAAACGCAACTGATTTTTAACCAAATGGATCACCGTGTGGTAGAAATAAATAAATATGATTATCAAATTAAAAATTAAAAGGGGTGAAACGAGGAAAACAACTAAAATGGAGCTAAACACACCTGAAGAGCCTTCCTTGCAGAGAAACCTCCCATGCTGACGTGATCCTCGGTGCCAGCGCTTGTGCTCAAGGAATCCACTGAGGCCGGGTGGCAAAGAACCTTGTTCTCAGACACTGCGAAATGGTAAAAGTTTTCTTCACCGGATTACAACATTGTTGTCATGTGCATCCCTCTATAATCAATCCTCATCAAATCTGAATCTATTTCGTAAAGTTAATGGTGTACAACCAGGCGTCGTGTAACGTTATTGAAAAATCCAACAAACCACATTCTCTTCAAGTCTTTCATTCGGAGAAAGAAGCGCGCAATAAGTAGTCATAAAAACCAAGAATTTGTGGTATGTAAATATCATCGCGTCAATCGCATCCATACAATAATGGTTGGAAAAAAGACACAGTAATGAGAACCAGTCAAAATATATGAGCCAATTCAATACGCTTGTGAATTGCCCATCATAAATTCTCAAACAGAGCCAACTTGGAAGAACCATATTATTTCTCGCAATTCCTGAAACGCTCAACGTGAAATACAATTATCTTCTGCTCATCTCACCCAAGGACGCCGCAGTGCAATGAGCCATCATAAAACCGGAATTGAGGCCACCATCTTTGGTAAGGAAGGCGGGAAGCTCGCTCAGCGCTGAAAAAAACGAAGAGAGAAGGCGACACAGAATATTATTATGACGACTCGTATATAATAACGTCTCATGTTCTCGCTCCTATCTCAAAGAATGAGGTTCTGTTCCATTCTAAACTACAAAACAAGAAGTGGTAACAATTTCGTGTTTTTTCAGATTTTTAGGAATCTGTAACGTTTTTGTATCTCTCAACTTAGGTCTCGCCACTCACCTGGATTCACGAGCCTCTCAATTCGTCGCTCACTCATCGACGCTAGCTCATGAACAGCGATCGCCAGGTAGTCCAACACCTTGGCTGGATACTCTCCGTGAAAGTTGCCGGCAGAAATGATTTCATTCCGATCGGCAAAAACGATCTGACAATACAATACAAACGTTTTTTGCGTCATAAAAAACCATCATGTCATGGCTACCCATTGAAACGAGTGGTATGTATGGTAGCTGCTGCAACTGCGTTAGGAAATATTGTATTGTGTAATGTCGTCAGCCATAAATTGCATACATTGACACAGATCCACCGAGTTGGCGACGAACATTAAGGAAATGAAAGCAGCAATATTACAGATATAAAGTAGGCATGCTAGTAGCAAGGAACAATCAATACAAACATTGGAACAATAAAAAAGCGAAGCTTTTCATAGGATATTATTATTATATTACTATAGTGAAAAAAGAGTTAATTTTTTTCGAATAACATACTGGATTGTCTGTGGCGCTGTTCATCTCATTCACAATGATCGTACGAACAAAGTCGATGGTGTCATGAACAATCCCATGAACTTGAGGACAACACCGCAAAGTGTAAGCGTCTTGCACTCGGTTGCAAAATCTGTGACTCTCTGAAAAAAAAGTAGAGCGAGAGATTTGTTTTTATTGAGTTGTCATTTTTATTATTTTGCTTTATTTAAAATAAATAATTACTCTGAAGGCGTCCACGTCCACTTTGCATTGCACTGTCTCTTTTCTACATAATACATAGACCCGACTCTCGCATCGTTGTATTGAAGGAGTAGAATGCCAAGGTTCGTGAGTTTATCTTAAATTTATTCTAAGAGAGAGCGAAGTCTACTTTGATCATCATAATATTATGGATATTGCGAGAAGACGTCGGGAAATGTGTGCGTAGGGTCTTCTCCCAATTGAGAATCGATTAGGGGGAGCTGTCATGTGGGAAAAGAGAGAGGAATAGAAAGCTAGTTGTGAAATTGTACACAAATCGAGAGGAGGATGTGGGGCGAAAGAAAACAAGCTGTATCCAATATCCTCCCCGTTTCGATACGGCTTAAGTGGGTGTAGTGTGACTGTGAGTGAAGTATGTGTCAGGCTTGCAGACGACATATTTATGTCACCGTAAAGCACTACACACAGTCGCGCGCCCATTAGTGGATTTCATTGGAGACATCTTGGAGTTTCCCTGAGTCTATAAATAGATTCCTGGAAATGTCAATTCCTTCAATAAGACAACTTTTAGACTCCAACCAGCACGTTGTTTCACTCAACTCTGTGAGCACAAGGGAGACAACGATGTAGCTTCCCGAAATCATGCTTTTTAAACCACTCCATTGATTCATCAGTGAGTACACAATATTTGTCGAAACACAGACTCGAAGCCAGACGTCTCAAAGAATTCCACGAAAATTTCCCTGAATGCCTAAAAAGTGTAATATGATTGTGTCTCTCGGAAATGATAATTAGATTAGTTGCGATGAATAGAGAGGGAGAAGTTGTTTAATGGGGCAACGTGAGAGTACCTGGAGGATCCGACACATTAAATCAGACAAGGAAAGGAAGAGTGAGATGACGGCTATTAAATCGCCTGACACACACATGGAAGGCTGAGAAAAGTGTAAAAACATATTTGACCCACATACATCAATTTTTTTTCTTGAAGATGTCGGAATTACAATACACATGTATCTGACCGACTTTTGTTCCTCGCTCTCTGCCAAGCGAACGAAAACGAGAGGAAGCAGTGCACAATCCATATTTCCAAAGGATCCAAAGGATTCTCGCCGCTTTTGGATGATCATATTATCGTAAGGAACCGAGTGCATGGTAGCACATCCCAAAGCCCCTCGTGACCATATTATGAACATGTATTGGGAAACCACTTCAGGATTCAGCTGGGAAAACCACCCTTTCCCCACGTTTTTGGGTGCGCGTGATGATAAAACTGCTCCTGCTCAGGGATGCAAAGAAAACGTGTGGTGAAAGAGAGAAAAAGTTTAGTCGTGCATGACTGCTTTCCCCCTTGGAAGAGTGACCATGCAGTTGTGGCTCTTTTATGAAACGGCGTGACGGCCAGCAGGATGATTTGCAATAGTACGCTCTCTCTGAGTCTCTCTCAACAACAGAAACATACCACAAGGAAACTGTACTGCTGCGCTGACATCAGCCTATTATATTTCAGCTTCTCTCTCTCTCTCTGACTATTCACCGGAGAGTGGAAAAAATCAATGATGGGATCCTGCATCAAGGTGGCTGCTGACGACAAATTAATCTGACACTTGTTTCAGCACACGTCATCCTATTACTAGATTAATTCCTGTTCTGAGTTCTGTTATCTCTTGAATGCGCCCGTTAGCGCTAATTATGGTGGTCAAAACTTCGGAGCGGAAACTACAAAATATCCTGCCTCTCTGTCTCTCACTCTCTGCTCCATATTTTATATGCATTGCTTTTTGTGAGTGTGTGCAACTTGGTGATTTTGTTACTTCATCTTCACAACATCATACATACACACTGCTTCTTCTTTCAGGCGTATCGTGTTGCTCGTTTACGAAACTGAATCCTCCGTACACAGAGAACGATGACAGAGAGTCTCATCTCATCATTGATCTGATCTGGCTTTTGTGGAGAAAATCTCCATTACGGTGAACCTCTCTCTCGACTGGTGTGCCACACTAAAATTCTAATGGCATCCTCATCCAATTCCTTGGGCGAAATATCATGCACACACTTCGCAATGGAAAATGATTTGCTTGACACATATTGTGTGCTTGCGGGGTGAAATGACGATGAGCGAAAGCGAGGACCTTGTGTGTCTGATAGACTAGGCATCAACGACTTCAGAGGGAAAGGTAGCCCAGTGTCTATTTCGCTTCTCTTCATCATCTCTTACTTTCACTTACTTTTTTTCAACTCCATTTTCTCCGTTATATACATACGTGTCGTCGTGAGTTGTTGGATGACTACGTTTTTTTTTATCTTTTGGAGAGACTCTGTCATTTTGGAAGGGAAAAATGTATCGCATGTCTCATCATATTGGAACTGTAGACCAGAGACTCTGACTATATAAGCGAGGTGACATCCACACACTGTGCTTGCTTGCACACGAAACGAGAGGAATAAATAGAAACCAATAAGGTGTAGGCTAACGCAACGCTCTAAAATGACAGGAACTTATGTATATGTCATAGGTAAGACTAGGCAGATTGATAGATAGTTAAGCCAACGAACGGTAAGGAACGGTGGCGAACAAAAAAAATCGTAGTGGAAAGGCTGAAGTTCAAACCTGGGGAAAAAATAGGATGTTGGAAACGCAGCGACATGGTGTGTGGTACTTGTGGTTTGTTTCCTCTCCTCTGACACTTTGGGGAGTTGCATAACGTACACAGAGAGCGGATAGATATACACACACTGCGTCGAGAAAAGATGAGTGCGAGATAACGTGAGTGCACATATAGAGACACGTCCTTCTACGACGACCACACACATACAGTCTCAAGTCAGTAAAAGATTTGCAGATGTACTACATCATCATCTCGCATACCGCATCTTCCTTTTGTTGCACATGTACAAGCGAGCCTTGTTCGGATTTTGGTGACTGAAGCCAACTGGAGTGTATTTGGTTTTAATTTATTTTTTAAAAATAAAATTGAAATACACCAGCTCTTGTGTTTTTTTAATTTAAAGAGAAAGAGAATAAAATGTGTCGATTTCTTTAAGCGTCTTCTGTCTTTTTCCTTTCAGATGCTCACAAACGGTGGTAGGAGAAAGTAGTCAAAAGTACTGCGATTTCGGGAACCAAATGAATTGTGGTCTGGCATAATGTATAGGTAAAAATGTATGCGTACGTAAATCACATAATACTAACGAAACTGACATGAAAGTGACATCCTATCATGAAGATTGTGAGATGTGAAGTTCGTGCTGTCATTCCTCATACCGCAGTAAATCCGAAAGAAAGACAAAAGAAAGCATTCTCTTTTTCCCTATTTTTCCTTCTCCTGGAAAGGAAATTGCACTGCGTCGTCCTCACATTTTTCTTTTAGCTCTCGAGTAGACTCTTCTCTCTGACTCTCTCTCTTCAGCCAAGTGACAAACGGTCTTTCTGACAGTATGTACTCGAACGAGATGGGAATGAAATGCAGAGTGCTTCGTGTGACGCATAAATTGAGATAGTTAAACGAAATGATAGCGCCTAATCACTTACCTGCAATTTGCGAGGGATACGTCGTGGAATGAAGAAGGGCACGGAGACGCCTCGCCACTAATGCCTGTCCTTTGTGAGGACGAATGTTCTGAACGTCTGCAAAGGGAAAGCAAAAAAAAAAGAAAGTAGTCAGGAGAGAGCCACTTTCTAAAAATAGGCAACCTCAACGTCAACATACATTTAGAGTCACACATTTATGCACACACAAACATCTCACAGATATACAGATGGGTACACGAAAGGATTTCAAACACGTGCAGGGTGGATATACATATAATGAAAAAGTTTTAGGTACAACGGATTAACAAGGGACACATGAAAAAGATAAAGAAAAACGCTTGTCTCATGAATCCACTCGCTACGTTCCTCGCTTTCTCCGTGGTGAACGCAATGTAGAGATGCGCGCCTATACGAGCTTGTATAAGTGTGCATATATTGATGGCCCTGCAAAGTCACCACATCCACACTCGTCGTCGTTGCCGTCGTGGTGTGTTGTGCGCACTGCCAAAAAGTCAGCTACAGGCAGTAAAATTTGTATTGGTTTGTTGGTAAAATGGTGCTGACGTCATACATTATATACTCCCTCTCCCTCCACTTTCTCTCAGTTTTTTGTGTGCGCGAGTAACACGGCCTAGCGAAAAGAATCCTAAAGCTGTCTCCAATCCTCATGCCAGAGAGACTAATTTAACTTAGAGTAAAAATAAAGTCTCATTAACGAGCCCTCAGCTAGAAGCGAAACTATTCACAATCATTCCTTATTACACGAGATGCTCGTCAGTTTCATTAACTAGGTTACTGGGAGAAACCACCTGTGGTGATGTATCCTCAACGTTGTTACCCACGGTACGAGCCGCCAGTCTCTCGCTCTGTGTCTACATCGTTAAAAACCGGATTACATCATGTGAATCAGAGAACAGCGTCTCCTTCAACTGCAAACACTGAGAATCCGTGTGTGCTCTGGACGCCTTTGACGAAAATATTATCATGTTTCCTCCAAAAAAAATTATTCACCTCGCAACAAGCAATTTGCTCCTCCCGGCGGTTTTATAATATGGGAAATGCAACAAAGCGTATTTAATCTGCCATGCCGGAGCCTTCACCTGAAATTTACGGGATGGCGACGCTGGTGGAGGACTTAATTTGTCTCGTAAATACACAGAGGCAGAAATAATGAAATACGAGAGAGGATAAAAGGAAACATGATATATGCTCTGGGATATTAATGTAGTTGAAACTTTCGAGGAAATAAAATAAATACAACAAATACCCCTCTCAGAGAGATACCGCCTTTCCTCCCTGTGCTCCTCATCAATTTCAAGGCAGTGTGTAATGTATCCCTGTCACTCACATTACACGGATCCTTTCGTGTCTTTCATTTAAATACCGTATATTATTGCACAGTCCAAAAATAGACGCTGAAAAGAATGGCCCTTGAGCATAAAATCTTTAACTGTGTACTACTCATGATGATAATAATGATAACAATCGGAGAAGCATAATGTTTGACTCTGCACACGCAAACGACACCTATCTAAACTCATATGCATAATATGCATGTATCTTTTTTCCGGCTACAATGACGTGGATTTTTCTCAGAATAATTATAGTAAAACGCTGACTCCGCTTTTGTTCACCAAAGTTAATTAACATTCGCCTATTTCGCTGAGTTTTCAGTACAACGACGGCGACGTTCGTAGGTGGTGGCTACTCAAGCGTTGCTACGGCTGCCGTGCCTCCATTTTATTTACGTATATATTTGTAAGCGTGTTTGTGTGCCTTGGAGGGGTTAGGAAGGAGGACTCGTCGATTTGAATAGAGGAGAGAGTTGTTTAGAATGCGTTTTCGAGCTGGTCGATTTAAACAAACGAAGAACACATAAAAGCAACCAAGTTCACGCTCCATTACCACTGTCGAAAGCCCTTGAGGTTCCTTTCATTACTTCCAAAGTCAACGCAGCAACTACATCCGCCTGTCTCCCAATAATTGACGCTCTCTCAACGGCTTCTGCTCCAAGAGATGTAATTAATTGAGTGCCATTAATTAGTGCCAAGCCTTCCTTTGCATCCAGTGAGATCGGAGTTAAATTATGTGCTTCTAAGACCTGTGCCGTAAAAGAGAAAAGAAAAAGCATACCATAATAAAAGGCCCATTCTCCAGTTTTCACTTCCACGGATAAATAACGACGGGGAAAGGAGTAATGTGAGTGTCCATGTGTGTGTGTGTGAATACAACTTGATAAAATTTTATAGCGTTTAAACACACAAAAACGTGGACACACACGTAGTCATGCATAGCTGACTCCTATCGTGCTGCTCAATTTCATTTGTAATGCCTCATCGGCAACAAGAGGCAGAGAAAGGGAGAGGCGCTTTTGTGTGTGTTGTGGAAGTAGCAAAGTTCATTACCTGCCCAAGTTAGATTGGTGTGATTGTGCCTCAAAGTCCTATTAAATTTACACTAGCAAGTGTGAGAAGAGATAGAGATTGTTAGCAAAGTTGATAAGGAAGTCGAACACGGCTCTTTTCTCTCTCTCTCGCTTTCACAGAGATACGCCGTCGTCTTGGTGAAATTGCTGGAAAACGCACCCCCATTTCGATATGTGCACACACTTGCATTTTCCACCATTACTCGAGCTCGCCAAGTGAAGCACACATATGGCAACGGAGAGGCTGAGTAAAGCACGGCGTAATAAATCAAGGGCTCTTTAAACCATAAACTTTTCCAGCAATTCCAACTCGTGTAATCGAGGGAGAAACTGTTTTCCATTTTTAGGTATTCCCCACACCAGTGTTCACTACTTGATCACCATGATCTTCCTTTCATTTTCATTGCCAAGTCTCTAGACTTCGGCATCACCACCACACACATAGAGCACCGCCGTGTGTGCTCAAACCTCAGCGTAACAACCTCT
This sequence comes from Alloscopus bannaensis, assembly GCA_027743745.1. Classification (NCBI taxonomy): domain Eukaryota; kingdom Metazoa; phylum Arthropoda; class Collembola; order Entomobryomorpha; family Entomobryidae; genus Alloscopus; species Alloscopus bannaensis. Next base: position 45,013 of record JAHZMW010002178.1, on the reverse strand, counting down.
CTCCCTCTCTCTTTGCTCCTCGTTCATATACACATAAGCCGCAGAACAATGCAAATTGGTTAAAATCTACAGGAAAAAGAAAGGACGAGAAGAAACTCACATATTTCGCATTTCCCCAACCAGTCTCCGTGCTCCACATTTTCCCCTCTCCCATCATTCCAAGGGCCAAGTGAGCTAATGGAGCTAAGTCGCCGCTTGCACCAACTGTGCCTTGCTCAGGCACCCATGGGAGGCATGACGCTAAAGAGAGAAAGAGTAGGAAAGAAAACCAAATAAACTTTTTTGTTCCGTTTTTTTTTTGTTTTATGTACTTCGTACTTCCTTTCTCATTTCCTCATGAATATACATAGAGCCAGCTCCCTCTCTCTCACGTTGCTGAGTCTAGCCTGCTTGTTGGAAGAAAGAAGAAGATACATTGAATGAATGCGAATCACAATTCACATTCATTCATCGTGTTTAATTTTCTGTTTCCACCCGGAGAGAAGATAGTCTCTCTGGCAAAGCAAAAGCACCATAATATACCTCGCCATATCACAATGAGAGAAGGTATTTCATTACAACTTTCCCTCTTTCTCTCGCTCCTTTCACTCACTACCTTTCATCCATAGGAGCGGTGAGGAGTGAAAGGGAAAAAAGAAAGTGGTGGAAAAGAACCCTGTGAGAGGTACGACGCCTCAGATTTCCCTCAGAAAAACAACTTCCACATTAGATAAGATTCTCTCGGCAAGACGGGCATGCATGGACACATATATTACACAGGCTCGCGCCGCAGCCTGACTGCACAGACACTGAGATGTGTGCTTGTGCAAAAGCCCCACACTATTACCACTTTATAGCCGTCTCTACGTCATTAATTATAACGTCAACTTCGAATTCATTTTTCTCTTATCAAATCGTCCGAAGGGAATTGCTTCCCATTCACACCCTGACATACGAATCTGCACTGTCTGTGTGTTGGGAGAGAGAGAGAGGGCTAATACCGCCATATAATTTGTTACACGGAAATTCGTACGTTTTTATGTGCGAGGCTTGTGCTTGCTAATAGTTTTCCATCTTTTTCCCTTGCTTTCTCTTGCTCTCTCTCTCTTGTTTCTTCCTCTTCCTCCGTGTTATGAGGAAGAATCTCGGGCATTTTCAATTAATATGCTGTTCTCCCAAGGTTGCCTTTCCTTGCAACTCCTAATTTCTCTAACGTAAGCCGTCAACTCTGCTAATACATATCTTTTCTATGTATGTATGTACAAGTATACCTGTTTATACTACCTAGTATTCATTTAAACTAAGAACAAACTCAACGATTTTTTTGGAGGATTGCAAGAAAAAACATTTGCACTCCCGAATATGCTTGTTCAGCTGAGTGTAATCGTCTGTTGTAACGGTGTGTAGCATTACACAATAAATCAGGAGTTGCCAATAATAAATCAACACTAGGATTAGCCTTGAACATCTATTCGTGCACTTTCGATAACTAATCAAAACGTGGTCTCGAAGATGAGGGTGAAGGTTTGATGCATCACGGCCATCGATGATGATGTCGATATTGCGACGAAGGTCATCATCGACATGTGTGTATTTAAGGATAAATAATATATTCTTAACAAATACATTCAGTATATTTTAGCAGATTTCAGTTGAGAGCTTGCTTCGCCGCGTTTGTACTCTTGAAAAAGTGCGCCTTTCTGAAAAAAAAACAGTTGGAAACAGAGCGCGTTGCCTATTTTCAGCTTGTGAGTGATGGAGTATTTGAAATTTCTCTAGAGTGGTACTTGTGTACCTTGTTACTTCTCGTCCGCGTTATTAAATAGACAAAAAATGGGTCGTAATGGCCCACTCAGATTGGGTTACCGTTAAAAGCCTCAACGAGCTGAAGAAGAGTTTGCAGCTTGATTCCACTGTATCCCTTGGCGAGCACGTTTACACGGAGTGCGAGCAACATTCGAGTTTTCTCCGGTGGCAAGGGATGGCCAACCCCGGCTGAATGAGACCGAATCAGATTCTCTTGCAGCTCCCTATTTTTTTGTGAGAAAGGAAGAAAGTGAACAACATGTTTATTGTAATTGGAAATCTGCTCGAAGCCACAAAAAGGAAAGAGATACATGCACAGACAGATTTTACTGTATTTGCTCCATGAATGCTCCACGCATGAATTGTTACCGGTGGGTGGATTTTAAGAAAAAAACTGCTTACTTCAGTTTCTCCGGCTCGATGACAGTCCTCGCAAATTTTCCGAATCCGGTTGTAATGCCATAAACGACTAAAAAATGTGGGGGAAGCTTTTACTAAATTGTTCTACACCACTGGACTTAATGAGCAACACGTGTGTGTGGATTTCAGCCCTTCATGCATAGCTACACATATATCTCGAAAAATTAACCAACGACGGCTCAAGGAAATGGAAGTATATTAAAGCTACCCGTTGATTCATACGTGTGCCAGTCTGAAATTACATGTTACGAGCAGCAGGACACATGCTTTTGTTTCATTCGTGTAATCATTACAAATTGAAAGTTGCCCTGTTCGTGACGCGGAATTCGTAACAATTCATTGAACGCTAATACGTATAATTTGAGCTCATTACCATCACCATGGGGTTTTTACAGATGATGATTTGGTGTGAAAATCAAATCCATCAACGGTCACGACTGTACGAGCATGACACGAGAATTTCTCATTTCTACTATCCAACCCCTTTAAAACCAATGTTTTACACATGCATCAGACATGCCACAGAAAAAGTGGAACAGTTTTGGGGGCACAGCGACAGCTTTCACTCTCAAGATAAACGATGTCGGAAAGCATGTCGGGTGGGAATTGTAATATCCTCAGCATAATAAAAAGGATGCATGCAACACAATTGTCTGTTGGATATGTATGTTCTACAAAGAGATCACATTCCGCGTAATTTCCCAAATGCATTTTTCTCATTTTCAAAAAGATTTTAATTTCCCAAGCATGCACACACGACCGCTATTCTCTGAGAAGTGATGTTGCTTAAATTTTACCCTTGTTCTCCTGCAAAATCTTCTCCACAAGATTACGCGCGTTTGTCACCTTCTCCTGTGCCTCCTTGGAAATCTGAGATGGTAGAGTGTTAAGTTAATAATGCTGTATTGTATGTTAATCAGTATTGTAGAAATGGCAAACATAAGATCAAAATCGTATGTAGCATAATAACCTTGATTTTGTACCGTCCTCGACCCAACTGCAGCAAGTCGTCGGTGGACAAACTGTACCCATCAATGGTGAGGTACTACAATAATTTAAAAAAGAAACAATTACAATTTTCCAAAACATTGATGACTCCATCCTCTCAAAAATCCTCGTACTCAATTTACAACTCCTTTTCATATGCGAATTTAACAAAGAGAGTAGACGAAATTGAATAGTTTCAAAACAATGGACCAGTTGGATTAAAAATTAGTTTTCCATTTCTCCCTTTTGTTCGTCCTCTCTGAAGGAGGGAAATTAATTAGTCGCTCCTCCTAATTATATATTGCGAGCTACATAATCGTCTTTAAATTCCCTGATGAAGTCGTGAAGCAGGGGAGTCAGGGTAATTATGTGGAGAGACCTTGAAAACTCAAGCAAGTTCTTTTCATTTTCATAGTTTCCTGGGCAGCTCCTCGCTGGGAATGAAAGTGCAGTCCGCCCAAAAGAGTTACCATTTTTTAGGAGGATGGTGTGTGCGTGTTTTGCATGACGAGATAAAAATCATGTTTCATGCACTTTGAAAAGGAGTTGAAAGAGTAAACTTTAACTTCAAAGGTCCACCACTCTCCCGAATATGTATGTATACACAAGTATGCACCATGTGGCACTACCTCCTGAGGGTGTTCAAAAGTTTTCGGTCTGAAAAAGAACAGAGGATAAGAAAGTTGGCATGCATTAACAGTTCCATAATATAATAAATAATTGGGCAAGTCATAATCATCAAAAGAGAAGGAGTTGAGCAGAAGCAAAGTCAAAGTTGCCCAAAAGCGTCATCCTCATTAATTAAAAATCACAATTACACGTCTTTTTCAAAAGACGCAAACTGCTTTCTTCAAGAAGATATAAATGCGAAAAGAACACGAAATCAGATTTCTCTGAGCTCGCTCATAGCATGCAGTAGTGACGCAGAGTGCAGAAGCTCAACCAAATTGATATTATTTGTGACAAAAGAAATGGCACGTACTCTTGCTCAGGAACATATTTGATTTCTGCAGATGCCATCACTGGATTTGGCCAATCGCTCTCCAACACTGGAAATTACAAATTAATGCAAGTTGCCAATTATCGACTACGACTTGGTGGTGATCCACCACCAAGACTATATAAAAACTCAAGAAAATGACTCACACCACCAAATCTAAAATGAGCAGCGAATTGTTATCGCGTAACAATGACTACGCTCTCGCTCTTACCAACTGATACGAAATCATTATCGTCCAACACATCCCTAATTAGATCGTTAGGATCGAGAATAGCACCACCTCTCGTTTTTCGGACATCCGAGACCTGTTCCTTCCTTCCAGGCTGTAAAAAGTTACCCCGCAGAGTCTGATACCGTTTCAAGGCCTCTTCCCCAAGCCATTTCACTTTGAGCTTTCCTACGAGACGGAGAAATGGCGAAAAAGAAAGTAAGAACTTGAGAACATGAATTTTTTTCTCGTTCTAAATGGACGTCTCTCTGCCTTGCAGAACGTGGCATCGCAATTGAATTTATTCTCCTCCAGAGACGTTTCCCAACATCATCTAAATTAGCTGCATTCGCGAAATGTGCAACTTATTTTTAGCTGGAATCCAAAACCCCCATATGCAATAATAGCATTATATTACTTCACACACGCCCAACAAACCTCTCAGAATGTGTTTCCTTGCTTCACAAAAAAAAACCAGCACGAATGAAACCGTTTTTTTGGCGTGTGTGTGTGCTTACGAGAAACGATTAGAAAACCTGGAAACAGTGTGGCAGTAGCGAATTTCGTTAACAGTGTCTTACCGTCTTTGCATGGAATTTGAAACCATTCGCCGCGGACTCGAACGGAAACCTTCATGGCGATAACTATTGAATTCAATACAATGGTGGAAATTACTGAAAAATAGTGGAAGTCAGGTTGTGCTTAATGGGTCTCGCGAAATGGTTCTGTACCTTCGGGGGGAAGAGCGGAGGAAAAAATCAATTTCTTTCACACAAAATAATGAAGGGAGTATGATGTCGATGATTTGCGTACGTGAGCTGCAAGGAAATTGACTGATTACGATGTACTCCCATTAAACAGAGCACCATCACCTTACTTCGATCTTTCTCTCTCCGGTTCTCAACACTTTAGTATTTTGATGCGGCATGAATGTAGCTCTCAGCGATTGAAGAGCCTGGAAAGATTTCACTTCACCATTTTATTCCATCGACTCGCTTTGTGCCTTATGCTTCCTCTATCATCATCACCATGTTAGTTCGTAGCCAAGCAAAGTCATTCATAGATGCAAGCTGCTTTTTAAATGTCCGACAGTCTATGGTATATATAACTACCACTATTTCTACAAAATTTCTAGTTTGATTAGCCCCATAAATTTGCGTATCACGATAAAGTGCTAATTAATACAAACACTAAAATCTGCTTCCAATGACGACACGTGGATTTGTCAAAATCGTCTTTGATGCAATGGCTACTTCTTCATAGCCGCCCTCAAAAGGGTTGATATTTGCAGTGCAACGCTGAGTCCGCCATTTTTCTTCAGGATATGGAAAAGTGGTAGGAGGTTTCTGCTGGAGAACAGGGAGGACCATTTAATGACATTACGTAATGAATGAGGATGACCTCAAGTTCACGAAAATACATGGTGTAATTTGAGATTTAATGCGTGTCAAACACCAGTTAGCCTCATTAACACCAATTGCACTGACCCATCAAGATGAAGTCAACACATCGACTGTGTGATAACTGCAACCTTTTCATTTCACAAAAAAAATGCCATCAAATCTGATGAAATTTTGAGACTTGCTCTGAAGCCAGCAAATGACAAGTTTTAGCTTTTGAGAGAATCCGACATCTTCATACTTTTATCAGTTTCATCAAGTGACTCAGGACAATTTTTCTTAAGCTTTTTTCTGTAGGAGAGAAAAACCAGAAATATTACTGATAAGGAACACAAACACACGGACGGAAGTTCCAGACTAAAAAATCGAGTAATCTGATAAGTGTCAACGAGTGGCTATCCACAGAGTGAGGTTGTTGTTGCCGCAAATGTGCAGTAAATAATTACCCCTACGCAGTGTCATCAAACGTCACTCGAAAATATTCAAAAGTCAAAATATTTAGTTGAAGTTCTTCCTCCTCAATTCCGCTATGAATGACAAGTCTGATTACGAAAAGCATCCTCATATACAATAGAATTGATTGAAATACTGGCCAGTTGGTAAGTATTTCAATCAATTTATCCCACTGTCGACAGTTCACATCGTGTGATACTCATCAATGTTCACTTGACAACCCACGACCAACCCTTGAATGGAATGCGATGCCGATCAAACCCACACGTTTTGTGGTGGTCTAACCTACGCACCGGCATTACGCTAATAAGGCAGATTTGCCGTTCCAAAGATCTCTCACTTCCATACGATTATGTTACAAAGGTGGCCTGACGGATTTGCATAAAAAGTGTGGAAGACGTAATGAACACGTTGAGTAGGTGTAGCTACATGCAATGTCTCATTCCTTTCAAGACCTGCCTCCTCGATGTAGTTAGATAAGAGATAATCAAGTATAATTCAAATGAGGGCAGTAGCAGCGGCCGCTACAAGCATTGAAAGTCTATGAGTTCACTAGCCTTCCAGGACAGTGAAGAAATGAGATTTTAAAAAAAAATTCATTGATGTCAATTAAAAATCAAAAAATACCAACCACAGTCACAATGTCACGTTCGTTCACATTTTTATTTTTTCGTGTATATTATAATTATTTACAGACATGATTATACTAACGCTTTCGAATGTACACGTTTAGATACGGATCTATTTCAACACTACGTTTCCACGATGTTGTACAAGTTTGCGAATATTTTTTTCATTTTATACTGAAAGGAGAGCATGATTATTACTTTCAGTAAAACACCTAGGAAAGAATCAGATTACAAAAATATGTTGATGCAATACTTAAAATGTACGCTTTCCACCACGAGAAAAACAACACAACAATAATTGATGATTTCAGTAGTTACAATTTCAACAACAATTTGATCAGGGAATAGCCTTGCACTGTCATAACGGAATGAATGAACATCATATGAAGATCAACAAAGCCTAAGCGACGTGTATTGCACACAATAGTTGCATCATGTTTTTAACTAGTAAATAGCACAATTATCATCGTACACAACTCCCTTTCCAACAATGCACATTTCCTTATTGCTGACGTGACGCACTGAAGTGTTTTTTAAAACAGTACGTGTTACACATATAAAATGTATTTTTAACGCTTCTTACTACAAACGTCTACATGAGTCCCAACAAACTATTTTTATTGAATATATACCTTTCTTTTTTCAAACGCGGAAATACCAGAACGGTACTCTTTGACTTAGTTCCCGTTCGCTAAAAACAGACCTAATGCGAAATATTTGCGATAAAGTTTTACTTACGAGTACTGAACTCTACACGGGTTGTGCATGTATACTTTCGGATTTTTATCGGATTTTTAACTGTCAATATAATACTTTGTGTCACTCTTTTCCAGACTATTCAGCACCATCAAATTGACACTTTGTAAGAATATTATGGGTACAAATTGGCCATGGAAAAGTTTCATTGCCATTTTTTGTTTCGAACAGTTACACACGCGGAAATGCATGATGACGATGACATTGGTTGGGGCGGAAGGAAACTCTGAAAAAAGTTGAATCACAGTAAGACTTCCTTTGTTCCATTTTTTGACAATATTTGCTCGTTATTATGGGAGGAACGTGACTGTATTGAGTCGTAAGAGAATGGGCGCACATATGGTGTGGATTACAACAACGGCCTGTGCGCTTGATATGTACTTTACTGACATATTGTCAAAGAGGATTAATTGTGGAAGATGGATAACAATTTTTTCCCTTCACGCTCCAGGGTTGGTTCTCTTCATCCTTGATGAAAAGTAGATGCAAGGACTAAAAACACATCCCTTCATCCAGCGTGTATACACCACCGGATCGACAGTGTAATAGCCCATTAAACATTATCACATAAATTACTTTCAGCCACAGACACTCCATCGTGGCGGAGATGACTATTTGGTTAGGAGGAAGAAAATAAAAGAAAGTCTTGTCTTCTGCTGAGTGTATCAAAAACTCTTTGCTTGTTCAGTTCACTACAATACTGACGCTCTGACTACAAGAATATTAGATAACTTTTTTTTGTTAGCAGCACATACATACCACACACGTGAATGATGTGTGGCGTTCTTCGGTGGAATATGAGGGAAAAAGTTGCTTCAGACTCGGGACGAGAAGTTATATGGGAGAGCTTATCAATCTACGACACGTTTAATTATGGGACTCTCATCAAAGTCTCGTCGTAAAGATATATTTCCCAAAATATTTCATTACCGCTGAGGTGAGTGCTCATCATTGACAATAATACTTTTCATGTTTGAAAGAGTTTCGTAACGAGTTGCGAAGGTAGCGTCGACGTATGCTGGTGTGTGTGTGCGCCCAGCGACGAGACCATAAACGGGGACACTATCCTCTGGGTTTGGTACTCAACAGAAAGGAATTTTCATGCTAATGCCATTAAATGAGTGCATTAATGTTATTGTCCATCACTCCAGAGTTGGATGACTCCACGGGCGAATCACTCTTTCTCGAGCTACGCAGATCAGCGAGGGCTGAGTGGATCCTGAAATGGAGTCGTGACTCGAGAGCGTACCCTTTGTAGTTGTTCCTGCACAATAGAAAGAGAGAGCATTTTTAGAGGGGGGAGTGAAAGAGTAACAAAAAGTGAAACAGCAAAAGACGGATTTTAATGACTAGCACTAAATTGGTCGTTATTAGCGGTGACATGCTAAAAAATCTTACTTTCGCCATAATTACGTCGGAATTTAGAGGAAGGGTGGTGATGCAAAACACAAAGCTACCATTGGCCACCCTCTACCTCGCTATAAAGCTGTCTGGAGTGCCATGGAAGGCAATAAAAAGTTTCAAGTGAAATGAAACAAGGCACGTTTCCCTCCACATTAAATGTAACACTGTCCCACCGCACCGAGCAGTGTATATAGTGACTAGTCATTATTACATCTCTCAACAAAATGGGAACGGGGAAAAAGCAAAAAAAAAAAGAGAAGCGAAAAGATTGCTTACTTGGCATTTTCCAGAGTCACAGTGGCAGAAGTCAAATCATTTCTGGACCAGTACAAGATCCCCAGCTCATAGGTTGCATAGGGAATCAAATAATGATCGGCAACGAGTTCTTTCTCACATGAGATTACATCCTGGAACAACTTTTCCGCATTCGAGAAGTTCCCCAAATACTTGTGGCACATTCCAGCGAGGAGAAAGACGAGACATTTATTGTCCATAGCGAAGTTGTTATTTTGAGCTAAAAGCCACAAGTCAAAAACGAGAGAAAAAAGGAAATCATCATCATTCCTCAAATTAGATATAGGTACATATAAAAAATATCTACTTTCTCTTGCAACATCTGTAGAGTCATCATCATCATCGCTACATACTCACACTTTCTCGTATCTACCCGTATGTATTCTGTTTGAATCCGAAAAAAACAAAGCTCCTTTTTATGTGAGTAATCAAGACAGCTTTTCAATGAAATCCAAAATGCACATCAATAAAACCACCACGAAGTGATGAAGAAATGAAAAGCTTGCGAAGCCAACAACAGATTCCAACATAATACAATGCGAGTACTCGTATCTATGAATCAGACAGAGCAGCTCGACCAAGCGCATACCTTCGTGTATCGACTTAAGGATGAGAAAAGAAGAGTGCAAGGTTGCTTTCACTCGATATTATCAAGAACACTGGAGATTATCACTTGTACGCCAGAAAAAAGAACAGAAGATGGCTGAGGGTCAGTGTAAAACAAAAGGATAAGGAGAGAAGAGGATAAGGAAAACTTTTTTTTTTTCTCTCTCTCTCTCTCGCTTTCTCTTCCTCGGTGAATGCGAGTGGAAAGTGAAAGGGCATAAAAAGCTGTTACAAATACAACAGATTTGACGTCAGTTCAATGCTGGAAGCAAAGATTAAAAGTGAAAGAGACTGTATAAACACCTGTAAACTCTCTTTCCTCACTCAACACATGGACAGAGACGCTGGTGAGAGAATGCTTCTGGAGAAGTTCTCTACGTAAAATCACCAGTGAAGAAAGGTAGAGAGCTTGATACACGAGCTTCCGCAGACAGTCTGCGAGGTTGTTGGAAAGAGAAAGGCGAGAGAGAAAGAGAGAGAGAGAGAGAGATGAGAAAAAACATTACGAAAATGGACTTTTCGCTTTCTTTTTTTCTTGCTTTCTTTTAGACACACATTACTCCAGGTTCCCTTCATTCAAGCTCTTTATTACGCCAAGAAAAAAAGCCAAAGTCCAATAGAGAGCTTTGCAATTTGATGTACTTACTCCCACCAACTGACTCCATATATGAATACTCTGTGGATGCACCACAACCGTAGAACGAACAAGAGAAAAGAAAGAGAAAAAAAGCATAAAAAACTGTCTTGTTCAAGAAAACAAGTTGAAATGGCCTTCTGATTACCTCTTTCGTTCTCTAAGAGTTTCATGGTCTTCTCCACCAGATGCAACAAAGGGCGGACCAAGTCAGGTTGTTTGCCAAGAACTTTGAAGCCATTCCATAAGTACAACAGCTCGATGGCAGGAAGGACTAATTTGTTTCCTTGTGCGAAAAACCGCTCACACTTCTTCACGGCAAACTTTTCCATCGGAATTGACTTCCCGGCTATTCGCTGCTTCCACCCTGGAATATCTCTGCAACCAGAGGAAGAGAAAAAGTGAGAGAAAGTTCAAAAGATGGATCTCATCACTTTTGGCTCAGCCAGACATGTACTTTGTGCTGATCACTTTCAAACAGCGTGATAAATATTGGTGTGCAATAGTCGCTGACGTTGTGGAAGAGGAGTGGCCCTCGTATTTTCTACAATGCATAAACTATCAACTACTAATTGCTCGCTATGCATTCATTTACTTGTACAGCTGCAACAGTTCCTCGTTCTGGTCCCCGACGAGTTTGTCCCTCATCATGCACATGAAGGACGCCTTTTGATAGCCGTAAATCGCTCGCGACCATTTGCTCTCTTGGAGGAGTAAATCTGCAAAGTCTCGAGCGGACCGCCAGTCTTGCTTGAAGCTACAAAACGTTCAATTCATTGATATCAGCATTTTATTTTACAATACCAACCACAAAAATGCAGGCAAAGATACAGAACTGATTTGTCTGCTCTGGGCCTCACTTGTATCATTTTACGTGACAAATGTCGATCAACTTTCAAGTTTGCTTCTATTTTGAGTCACTTACCAGTTTGCCCACATTAATTCCCAGTAGCAAAGGTGATGAAACTGAACCCATTCACTTTGACTCGACCACGCTTTCATGTACCACTCAATGGCCTCATTCACGTGACCTTTGACATACTCCAGTCTCGCTTTGAAGAAATTATACCATACGCCATTAGGAAAAACCTGGGAAACAATACAGAAAATAATAACACATTGATGTTAATGTAATCCTCGGATTCCAATTGATGTCACCAGCACCAAAATAACTTTCTAATACTAAGCATAAATGTAAAATATGGTTAATCATTTCCCATCATCCTTGTGTTTCATAGCGTATAAGTAAACTACAAACTTTGTAGTACAAAGTAAACACTCAAAATGGTGGTTGTTCTTGGTTTTATGAAGTTCTCGTCTCCTGAATCAATACTGGAGTATACGCGCCCAAATATGCGACAAAGTGTTCAAACTTTCTTCTCGTCGCATCGTCAATGAAAGGATGCTTTAAGCATACGCGTCAATACCATGCATGAGAAGAGTATACATACCGATAATTGTTCCTGGATAATGACTTCTGCGAGCTCCAAGTCTCCATCTCCATAGCCAAGGACGTAGAGCACAAAGAGATGAAATCCTAAAAGGACCATGGCACACAAAATTTGACGGAGAGATCCCCTTAATCCGCAACCAATACTGAGCTGACTCAATCCAGTTTCCTAAAATTCACAACGTAATAATAGCCGTAAGTGAGTATATCAGAGAAACAAGACTTCCAACAACAGTCTATAATACAATCCTACACACAGGGACACGGTGTAATATCATGTCGACGTACATTTAACATTGGTGTACTTTCTCCATAACAATCTACTTTCACGACCATAATCCATACATCGAAGTAGTCACATGTACAGAGAAAACGGTGCGATGGGAAGTAATATTGGGAACGTGCATACACACAACGATAACACATATGTAACTAAAGTATGGTTTTCACAATCGAAACGTGTGTCCCTTCACTGGAGACGATGTATCATTATGTTTTTAGAATAAAGCATGCAGAAATGTAATTGCCAGTTCTAAACCGAATATGAGGTTCTACGGTAAGAAATTTTGTGACACTCGAAACAGTCACTTTGCTTGTCAAGGTATCAGCAGGATTTTAGTGGGATTCATAAATTCGTACCTGTTTGTAAAGGTAATTCAACAAACTTAAATAGGACAACAGTGTACCTCACAATGTCACTCACTACCTTGATTGAGTGAGTACACACAAGATGCAAAAATCCTCAAGTATTTGTGTCGAACACTGAAACATGTATCTCCGGGTCACCATAACTACAGCATCCGGCAGTCGGTTTGTAAAGACAATGCAACAATGACAACGTACATTAGCACAAGTTAGGGACGATACACAATTGACAAAGACATAAGGCATACTATAGTACTCCTCAACATGCTGCCACACAAGTGCACAATTAAACGAGTTTTGAACGATTTCCGTATTTACCTTGAAGTTATCCTACTCTCGAAATGCCCAGCGAATAAAATGAAAATATTTGTAATGAACGATGCGCAAAAATCGTTATCTTAAATTTAAACCGTTGACTTATTACTTATCAAACTGGTATTGCTAAATGGATTTTATGGATAATAATAATTTAGGCTAATGCTAACTACAATTTCCGGATGGACATGGTAAGGTTGATACTCGACCGACGAAGAACTTTACATCTTGGCAAATGATTATTACAATGTGTCAATAACCCAGGTTAACAAAAGCGCGATAAAACACTCACCCTATTTCCAGAGAATCCTATAAATTCCAAGAGCTTCATAATCCTAGCAGGTAACATGGAAATGAGCTGAAATATAAATTATAAAACCGCGTTAGACTTCATTCATCCCTTCTTATTATGCGCTGCAAAGGAACGTACAGACAAAATTTAGAGTTTACTTCAGCATCGCATCACATACCAAATTATAGGCTCCTACGCCCATTCGAACACCACTCTCAAAGTGAGCCTTGTGCTTGGTCTCGGTCCAATTCTTATTTTTCAAAATGTTCCAGCATTCCCTGAAATCCAGTTGAAATATCTCATTCACCAACCCCTCATCATATAAAAATAATTTTACAAGGTCAAAAGCACGCCCCGGTAATGCGCTAGATTTGCACAATCGTGTTGTTAGTGCTTTGCAAACTTCCGAGTAAAATTATAATTAACGTCAGCGAAATATTGGGCTCAAAAGCGAAAAGAGAAGACGGTATGGTGCTTACTTGTAGGCATTCAAGCAAGATCGCATTCGCAGCCCACCTTTCACAAAGCTGATCAGATTTTCGTCTTCCACAAATGTGAGTGCCGCTCGTAACAGTAGGCATTCAGCGTAACATAACTCCGCGTGGATTTCCTCTGCGAAAATATTTAAACATTTGCCATGCTTGTTACACATCTTTCAAGAATTTCTCATTAGCATCTCTTTAAAGAAAAGTTTTGTAGTTGTTCCAATAATGACTTTCTCTTCACTTTCTCGCTCTTTCTCCTACTTTTTGCTTTGAGATGTGTAGAAAGCTATCGAAGCATTGAAAGCAACTCTTCGGCTCTCCTCATTAGGTAAAAGCACCACTTAGACAGCTACAAACACAATCCTCCATTATGTGTTATGCACCCTCTTACCTTCACTTAACACGTCGTAGTTAGTCTTCTTCATGATTTTACCCAAGGACTCATACATGGACGACTTTTTCCTATAACGATTGCAAACATCGACGGACTGATCCAAGGCTTCTGACGCCTGCTCGATGTGTTGCTGCAATTTAGGAAATTAAACATGGGTGAATGTGCATGACATTGAAACTGATAATAGGATCCAATCCTTGAAACATCAATTAATTAAAAAGAAGTTCAGCTCATGATGATATCATTCGTGAGTACCTGCTCAAATGTTAACACTGCCTCTAGAAACTGAAAGGTGCCATGTCCAAGGGCATGGTACATACTGGTTCTCGCCCTGAAAGTCAAAGTAACACAACACATACATAACATACCACAACTGAAAACTTCTTTTATATAACGGCATATTTCAAGAATATTAAACTAATACTGCAAAAACAAGCTTACCAAGGTCGTATCAACGTTCTAGCCTCATCGAACTTATTGTTCATGAACAGTTCCATGGCGAGTTTGGCTTCATCAATGGCACATGCCAAGTCCATTGCCTCAGGCCTTTAAAAAGCACATAATTAAATGCGTTATTTATACAATTAACTCCGGAAGACAATTTTTGTTTCCATCAATCACGGAGAAAGCAAAAAGCCCGGAACTTAAAAATTGACGATAATACTTAAAGAAAACTGACCCTTTCTGATCCTTCCCTTTCCCTACATTCGCCCCCATTCTCACAGGTAATTATTTGTCTCACGTCACAAAACTGGGTAAGACTCCAAGCAAAGTAAAAGTCATACGAGAATTTTGACAGAAATATAAAAATAATGTCTTCGGGAGAAGGGCTTTACTTGTACAATTTTCAACGATGACTGAATAAAAATCAATTCCAGAGGACTTTTCTCTGACACCAACTTTACAAGTAAACTTGTATGAACAATTTGACCAATGAGAAAAAAATAAAATGTCTTTGTTGTCGATGATGATTTTACTAAAAACAATGATTCTATACACTACTTTTGTTGATGACACCTGTTTTTTTTTTAAAATCATATGTTGTTATAAAGGTAAGCGGTAACCATGCCGATGGTTGTTCAAAAAGCAACGCATTTATTCACAAGCGGGTAAAGCATTGTTTCACATAGAAAACTAAAAAGCATTGTAACCGTAGCAACAAATGCCGCAAGGCTTACCGGGCAATGTCTTCTGATGCATCGTGGAATGCCTGAAAATGAAACAAAGAGAACAACATGAAGTTTAATACGTGCTCTCCAAAATGTAACACATAACTGATCAAGAACGAGTAGATTTGCATAACTTGTAAATACGAACAAAAATTGACGAAAGTGAAACTTACTTCTTCATCACAATCGGAGTCCGACATTTTGGAATACTTTCACAATCTTGTTCCGTGCGTATGATTTACGGATTCAACGAGTAGTGGGCTGCTCGGAGCCAAGACCTGTACTTGTAAAAGCCGTATGCGGAGCTAATTATGGCATGAATTTTCGTCAGAGATGTTTCATCTTGAGCTGACGCATGACGGTTTGCACGGTAATAGTAAAACTGGTTCACTCTATCGTTACTGGACACTGATCACGTCCAATTACACCCAGTTCTGATAACATCAAGTCCAGTGGCAGACAAACGAAATTAATTTGAAAGATGAGGGCTCACTCTCCAAATTAATTTACCGGCAGCAGCTCATTTGCTTTCGTTGCACTTGACCGGCTTCCATGGGCACACGTGGTGAATTTGTTTCACACTCTTTGACACATGGGTAATCAAACAGATTGATATGAAGCACAGATTTTCGAGACAGAAGTATTTTCCTCCTTCCGCCGAGTTGCAATTACATCAGCGTTCTCTAAATGTGTACCAGCCTCGTTCGACACCACTGCTGCAATCTGGCTGACGTTACTGCTCACATTGACCCACTGCCAAGAAGTGCAGTTTGTCCTACGGTGCAGAAGCTGCATGCGACGACGATGATTCAAAGCTTCTCACTCACACATATCCCCAAAATAAATGTTTGCCCTCTAAAAAATCCGACGAGTGTCGACGGCCGCATGTGGTTGTCTTTTAAGAGATTGGGCTGAAATCTGAAAAAGATGGAAAATTTGGAAATTACTGCTCTGGTTCACTTTAAAAACCACAAAAACGATATGATAATGATGTTAATGAATAATGATGAGTGCAATTATTCATTAATCATTACTGATCAGAGCCGTCACTGAAGACGCACTCCTTGACTTTTTGGTCAAGGATTGTAACATTTGGATATACTACTGGGATTGAGGTTGGAATTCCTGGAAGGTCGCCAACGGTCGCATGGAATACATCAAGTGTCAGCCAGTTCGACAACACCGGCAGTCCAAATGCTTTAACCACGTTGTGTACTTGGTAATAAATAGTCCACAATGCAAAAAAATCTCCATGCATTTGTCCCGACACAACTTCGATACTATAATTCATTGGCATGCATTGCACAAGTTGGCTTAGAAGCATGTGAACGTGACATTGTCCTCGCCTTCATTATGGCGTATAGCGTGTCTTCCCAACTTGTCGCATGGGATTCACTCTTCCAGGAACAAAAACCAAAGCAGCTAAAGCCAGTGAGACAAGTTGCAGCTAACTCATTTATGGAATTGGCAATCAAATTATGAAACATACAATACCAAAATACCAGTACCAGTGTGGCATACCGATACAATGCCGTGGTACCATTTGCACTTTCTGCAATGCTTTCATACGCGGTTGAAGAACTAAGAGTAGCAATTGAGCAATAGAGATCTATGACCTACGCTTTGTATTATTGCGATTCACAATAACTATGGTTCTGCGTGATGTCATCATATATATCGAATCGAGTGGGGTACAGGAAGCCAATTTAGGCGACACTGTAATCTTACAACATCACCCAGTTCCTAGCAGGTTCATTACAGTTTTCCTATTAACCTGTATGAACAAAAGGTTAAATAAGAACACGAAATTCAAAGGAGCGACCATTTTAAGGGGACTTTTATTTCTTCTCCTGTAATTTCTTGCATTTGGCGTGTGATCTAGTATGTCCTTACCATCAATCACGTAAACCTGACAACCATATAGTTTCTTTGCTATAGCTTCTTTGCTTGCAACAAATGAAATATGCGTCCAATGCAGTCTCTACGACTATACAGAAATGACGTAATGTGGCCACTGAAACTTTGCTTGTGACGCTTGCATGTTCTCCAACTCCTTGGGAGTGATTTCAAGGTGTCATATTACTAATTCATTACTCGACTAGTGCCAGGGAACGGTGCATTGAGAATTTTCTCGGAGCCACAAAATCTTCTCTCTAAATGCTTCTTACATAACTCTTCCTCGTCGGTTATCGTGAACTTTTCAGTTGTACATGCACCGATGACTCATCGCAGAAACAGTTGAACTCTGATTCGCAGTCATACAGTCGTAATCAATCCACTTAAAGATATTATAGATTTAGCTACAAAACTAATTGCGATTCGTCGTTGACCAAGAGTCCTCAGATTCAGAAGAAAAGTATATCGCAAGGAAACACGCACAGTGTGGTACGCATTTTCGGGGAGTTAAACCTGTTCATTGAATCAATGGTTACAATATTTGGGTTTGGTTTGGTTACATAGAAGCAGGCCATGTTACATTATCGGTAGTAGAATCATGTGGACAAATATATAATGGAAATTATTATGATGTTAAGTAAATTATGTAAAATGACTCATGTCTCCAAAGGCTACAAAAAGAGTTCACTATGACACAACTCACTTGCCCACCAAACTTGGATGTACTTCAGAAGCTAGAGGCTTATCACAGTTTCAATATTAGCCTTATCTGACACCCACAAAAGTGCATACTCACCCAACAACTGGCGGTAAGCACACCACTTATCTCGCACCCTCTTATCTTCATAGTTGAAGCACACATCTTGCCTGCCAAGTGCCAACCATTGCAAACACACTATGTTTAAAAAACTGTTATTGATCGCATTTATCCCACAGCCTCAAGTACGCATATAAAACTAAACAACCATGTTTTTACAGCTGCGCATTAACGCCTTGAAACAACACAAATGTACTGAAAACCCGAAATTTAATATCGTAGTCCGATTTTAGTATCAACACATTAAGCGTAGTTTAGTGACTATTTCTTGCTCAAAAACAAAAATGCTAGCCGTTTTGATGTCAATTTGAATAAATGCATGAACTCTTTACTCTCTAGACACAGAGTGACCGGAATCATCCAAGTTGTCAGAAAAAACGAGGTTGTGGATACTTGAACGTGACACTCAAACACACTTCCAGAGCCCCTTAAACCCCATACGCAAGCTGTGAGAAATTGCCTGCTTTACTGCTAACAACACACTTCGAGGGTAAAAGACGTAATGTGATGCTTATTACTGATTTTTGCGCTTTCTTTTCTCTTTGTTCATTTTGCAGCTAATATTTTCGGTTCCAGCGTTGTATTTACACCCACTGTTGCAAGATTGAAGCAAAGTTTGCCTTACAAATGCTGTCAAATTTGACAAAAAAACAAGTAGAACACTTGCCAGCGAACTGAGTTTGCTAAGGATTGATTAGGCATAAAACCACACATCTTCAGATAAAATTAAATGCAAGCCTCACAAACAGTTTTATGTGCCTGTGACCCCAACAACGCTTTAATGTAACTATCAATTTCAAATGGGACAACTAGCAAAAATAGAAATTACCGTAAAATATGTACTGAATGCCGACTCCGTCCGTCCGTCGTTCTGCATGTGCTTGCCTAATTGATGAGGCAAGTGTGAATGAACACTTTCACATCATGTTTCATAATAGAACGACAACGACTGTGTATCACGCAATCTCTTCCCATATATCCTGAACCATGTTTTGTGATGCAAATAAATGCCCTTTCCACTTTCACAAAAAGAAATCCAACCCCTTGGCCACACGTTTCGGTCCTCTTTTTGTGTGTCCACAGGACGCGATGTGTAAGCAGACTCCTACATGAAGTCACGGAACGGAAGAACAAACAGAAACAACTGAAACATCTCGCTAGGGCACACCGCACAACTAATAATGTAGGCGTATTGATGTCGAGCGTATATTATAAAAATTGAATCCAGACACCGGAGCCCCCTCACAGCACATTACATTTAGCGTGGCATGTTATATCTCGCCATTTATGTGCCATACAAAAGAGGCACACATTTGCTTCAGCAGCAGGAGTTCTGTACGATGTTTGTACATGCTTATCAAGCAAAACACCTCTCTACTGAGAGCATATCTTCCTAAATCGTCAACCTCACCACACATTGTCAAGAAAAACTTGGTTATCAGTTGGTCGGGAGAATAACGCATCGATTACTAAATACCAGCGCTGCTGCTGGTTGCCGGTCCTCCGATTGCAAAAACATGTTTGCCATGATATTATAGAACTCCTGTGTGAGCGAGCATGAAAAAAGGACAAGCAGGAGCATTTACGTATTCCATCGCATGCACGCATCCTCTTTTTTATCGGGATATGCATAATGTGAGTCGTAATTTAGGACAAGGTTCTCCTCCGTTTCCTACACTGAAAAATATACAGGTTTACCACCCTTCATGCATGCCTTTCATCCGTTTTTAGCCTCATATAGTTCTTCTGGCTAATCAAACGCGTAGTGAGCTGTGGCACGGGTCAATAATAATAAGATTGCAGTGAAACTACCTTCATCAATAAATGTGCACTGGCAATTGGCAAAACACAGTGGACACACTCTTGATATATATGCTTTCTCTCTCAAATGGTCCACAACGTCCCTAATGACTTCGTATAGAACGCCAGTGTTCCACCTCTCTGTGGAATAGTGTTTTGGTCTGACGCACAACGACAATGGTGCATAATAAATAGTTTAAGAGGTAAATGCAAGTGAATAGAAATAATAGATTATGGCTATTATGCAAATTATTGGTTTTATATGAATATGAGAAAAAAGTTGAACACTATGTTTAGAATGTGTGTATCTATCACAGGTTAGGGAAATGAGGAATTGGTGTAGTGGAGTGTCACGATATATTGATACATATTTAAAATCCAGAATGAAAGTGACTTGTTGGCATGCAACAGTTTCCTGTTGTAAATTCAATAGGTGACTATATAAATACTTTGTATACCTACTTTCCGCATGTAAAAAATTGCTGTGAATTCATTTCAATTTTCAGGAGCACACCAGGCAACATTCAACATATCTCGCGTACAATATTTTGCTGCAACTCTAATCAATTGAGCTTTGAAGCTTCTTGAACAAGAAGCTGATAATGCTGCACAGAGACCAAGAAAAGTGTGCAAGGTTGAGGATTGCAAATCACTACGGTGATCATGATACGAACTACTTCAAACATAATCATTCCATTGGAACTGTAACAAATATTCTGTTCATTTTCTCCGTTCCGTTAATCCGTGACGTTTGACACACGCCATGTCTTTCGCTACACTACGTTGCACCCTTTGTCAAAGCAAGCATTATGCTGTTGTACCTGTATGTATGTTGTTTTGCCGTATGCGTATCTATATGTCTCAAACTGAACAGTTTAGCAAAGTAAACTCAAGTTCGTGGACACTCTGGACAAATTATATGATCAATAATACCATTCGATTAGGAGTTCAATTGATCTCGACGTAAACTCAGAATTCGGTGATTCCTTATTTGCTCGTGATAAGGAAGCAGATTGTGGTAATCGAACAAGTTCAACTTTTTTGTCCGAGTGGGCAACTGGTAAAAATTGTAAATACAACCACATCGTACAAATCCATTGACAACAATTCGCAATGTCCAATTCATGTCGTATTTACTTTTACAAAACATATATACGACCAAATCCAAATACAATCTCCTTGCCTCACACTGATCACTCATGGAATGAATTCACTCCACCTCCTTTTCTTAGCATCCAAAAAATTCATTCATGTAACGTCTGCGTAGTTGCTTCATTTCTCAAAGAAAGCATTGTAAGTCAACTGTTCAGTGAGATTTTTCAGTTTTTATATGCAACAACTTATGGCACACGTGTCTGCGGCAAATGGCCGATGTGTGTGTGCCATCCAAATTCGTCTTCCTCACACCAAGCCTTATTCATGCGGGTGTACATTAAGACTACACAAAAATTTCGGAGCAAAAAAAGATTCCAAGAGGCTTGTTGAGCCACTTGTAATGTGTAACACACTTTAAGTAAATCAACAAGATTCCGTGTTTACACAAAGCCGATAAATATAGGTTTCAAGGGAAGGCAACATGATGATGTGACAGGCAAGAAGAAGCTTGTGTGCTTCCTCGAAGAAGACGATATCAATTGGCGTGCATGTATGCACTTGCTTGTCTGGTTTGCCAACATTTTGTCACGAGAAGGTCGTCGTCAGACAGCGTCTCTAATGAAAAATAAGTAAAGCTCCGGTATCAAATGCACTCATCATGTCGGACGGCACGCTGACGCACATGAATTTGCCTAAATTAGGACACACACAAACCATTTTGCACTTTGAACGGAGCTCACTGACAATTGGCAAGTTCAATGATGATGACCCGCCTACATCACAATTTGTAAGTATGCACATTCTTCAAGCACTTAACACCGCGCACCGGGGTCTCAGCAAAAGCGTTTTTTCATAGACGGAAATAAATCTTTCCACCACTTTTGAAACCCCATTGAGCCAAAACAAGCAGGTGATCATTGATAACTTTGCAAAGAATTTTTCCTTGTAGTAAAATAAAGCTTTGTAGCTTGTACTTACAAAGACGGTAATGTATCCCGGGAACTTAGATTCTGACGCAATTTAACACCGTTTGTTTGAGCACAGAGTTACTTTGTAAGTAAAAAAAACTAAGTAGTA
Source organism: Alloscopus bannaensis (assembly GCA_027743745.1). Classification (NCBI taxonomy): domain Eukaryota; kingdom Metazoa; phylum Arthropoda; class Collembola; order Entomobryomorpha; family Entomobryidae; genus Alloscopus; species Alloscopus bannaensis. The sequence goes on along the minus strand of JAHZMW010002178.1, from coordinate 23,002 downwards.
GCAGTATATAAAATTGACCTCGTGATGAGATCGTTGTAGTTATATAAATTTTGAAGTAAATGACTCCGCAACAACAATTGAAAGGAAAGTTGTAATACAAGGAATCCCAGAGCGACTCTACTTCCTCTGTAGTTAAAAATTTTTTCCTTGAATTTGCAACAAAAAAATATCACTTTCATTGCCCAAACTTAGGGATTACGGGTAATAGTAATGATAATAATAATGAATTACCGCGCAACATATAATAAACCACGTAAAACTTACAGTAGTGATTGAGAAGCCACTATGAATTACATGTACTGAACTAGATAAACCGCAGCTGTAAATGTATTAGCTGAAGTGTCTGATCTCTCGCAACTAACAACATACGCAAATCACAAAGGGAATCTGATGAATCCGTTTTAGGATTTGTATGGCATTTATGGGACTCGCAAAAAATGCTCTCAGGTCAGAGTATTGTTTGTTGCACAAAACACTGACGAAATCAACCGTGGATGTATAAAATCACGTAATGTTATGTATTAATATGTATTTACCTTAACCATGGCTCAGGTTCAAACGCTTTAATCATACAACTGCTTGAATGAATGTAGCTTAATATGTATTAAAGCAATATAACTATCCTTTTTTTTTAGCAAAAACAGACATTGCCAATACGCATGTCTCAAGTCTAAATTATGAATCTAAAGGAAGTGCATTCACTGAAGCATGCGGTAACAAAGGCTGTTTATGATAGATAACTATTAAACTATTAAAGCCTCTGTAACTGTAGATTATTTATTAGTAAAAGGGAGTTGTTGTGAAAGTATGCATTTTAATATGAATTCCATTGCATTCAATTCCATAGCATTTTCATACCTTTCAGAACAGACTGACGAATGCCAAAATTATCCGACGAGAATACTGCTGTAAGTTATTTTTATTTGGCTAGAACACTTTTTGTCGTAAGTTAACGACATTTTAAGGCGACGGATAAACCATATAGAGGTCAAAATCACGCGAAACACTCCTTTCCATTGGTATTTCTTTATCGTAATATGTGTTTAATTGACAAGTCAATTAATAAACCGCCATTATTAATATTATAAAACACGCAGAACTCTGAAGGCAAAACATTTTATGTTTACCTAAACCCATCGTGACAATTTCACACATGCATGAGCAAAAAATCGTTGTATGTATCAATCAATAATCATTTTTTAAAAGTTGTACCAGCATCGTAGCACCTTCATAGCTCAGTAGCTATTCAGCATGCTTATTGCAGACGCGTCCATTTCACATTTTTGTTTTAGCTGCCAACCCATTAAAAATGTTGATTCATTCGCATAATATTTGCGTGCAAATTCGCTGCTGATGTGTAGAGACTCAGCTTTTAGTTTGTCTTTGTCTAACACAATAGCTTGTCATAACATTAAACGAGCATGAATAACATTTCCGTTACAGCAGTAATTTCAAGAGAGATGTTTATTATGAATGACATAAGTGTAGATTCATAAAGCCCCTCAAGTCTCTTTATTGCACCAGTCTCCATTTATTTGGGTTGCAAAATGGCAACTTTATGTTACGTCAGGAGAACATGCCATGCGCAAAAGTGTACCTTTAATCCTCTTGTCAACGAGTCGTAAAATTTTGATAAGCAATGTGCCATTACAAATACTTTCGAAAGCATTTTTTTTTAAATCTTGCAAACCACTTCGCTTGTTCCACCTACGCTCTCCTCATTTTTTGTTGCTTCCGTTTATATTTGGGTTTCAATTGCGATGAGACGATGCGAATTTAAATAATCAGTGCAAATCATATTGACTACTGATTGCTCGCTGATAAAGTAATATATTCAAACCGAACAATAAATGACATGCTAATTAACAATTTCAATATGCTAAATAGCTACCAGGATCAGCGAAACGAGTAGTTTTGTTACCAAAAGTGACATGCTAGCTCATGTTTTATGTATGCTTCTCCATTGATTAGCGGAGCAGTGACAAACAAGCTTTAACTGGGACGGAAGTAAGATCTCGGAATTACCGCAAATACACATCCTTTCACTCGTTGACGCATCTAGGCTAGTTTCATGAAATACGCAAAACATCCATACAGACGACCACCGTCGAATTGGTTCAATCTTTAAAGTATTACTTTTCATGCAATTCCCCAAAAATAGTGACGTGTGCCGTTGACCAGTGAAATTTTGCAGTGCATTGTACTAGCGTGCTTGAACAGAAAAAAAACATTTTCTACAACGTGCAAACCTACTCTAGGACATCATGATGCGACATACCAGACGACAGTGTAGCCCAAGGAAGATGGAAGAACGGTATGGATTCAATACTGACGATTGATGAATTTAATAGCGTTCATGTCAATCCGTCCAAGATAAATTGCAGACTTCGCACTATTCCACTTGCCACAACGGCCACACATTCATACAATGCCGACAAATCGTGGATCGCGCAGAACCAGCTTTGTCAAGATCACACACGTGAACTACCAACAGTACTAAGCGACGAATACTCAATCACAGGCAACGAAACACACAGTCATAGCAAAGTTTGCAAGTGTCACTTTGGCATTCGTCATTAACATTGAACATTCCACAGAAGTGAAGATGGCAAAATTGATATAAAGACAAGTAAACTCAATTCTCAGTATCCTTTGTCTATTGCTTTCGTTGCAAAGATAATGACAAGAAAAATGCTAACATAGTATGTCTACGTTATTAGCTCAGATGAAGATTTTCTCCACAAAGTCGTAGGTCAGCGTCAATCAAGTCAGGCACAAAAAGATGAAAACCCTTAGCCAAAACTGATGGACTTCGGAAGCTTGATCGTCTTGGTCAAAAGGAGGCGTGTTAATGTCTTTCATTCAAATAATACAGTTTTCTATCACATTGTATATTACCATCACAACACCGAGTGACAACGAGTAAGTCCAAGTCGTAAATTACATTGTTCGGTCTCTACAGCATTGTCGCACTCTCAAAGAGAACCCTTGAGGATAGTTGAGCAGAAGGGGAAATCATGAGACACGATGCTTTTCTGCATACAGATTGGAAAATATTTTTACTGAACTGAGGAATAACTGTTGTGGAAAATACTCAGAAGAAGGTATATACTATTCTTTATTTGGTGTTGATCCAGAGTATTTAAAGTTAGCAAGGGCTTCGACGACGGTGTTGACAAAGCTGTCGCTTCTGCAATACTTGGCGTTATCTTCGCAATGACGCTACTTGACAAGGAAGCGCGTCGCCGGTTCCTTGCAACGTAGCTGCTCCTACGCAACGGCAGTAGAGATGAACAAGGATGACGGTGGTGACGACGAATGCGGACCTCAAAGTGATTCTCTTCCTCAGGAGGTGGTCGTGAAGCAAATGACATTTTCAAAGCCATTAAGAAGCCAGCACTCGGAGTACTCCTCCTTTGTGATATTGCACACATTGAAGGCACCTGCAACATCAAATAATGTTTGTAGGTCAGTCAGTCAGAAAGAAATCCGCGAACACACACATGTGAAGCCAACAAAGTGCATACATGTGTGTAATATGTGGTGGTTGTAGTAGCACAGATTTTTTTGATGCAGGTACGCCAGCGATATGCTAAATAATCCTTAACACTAAAAAAGCATAATCATCGTGGTTTGTAGTTCATCAGAGAGAGAGAGAGAACGAAGAAGCCATGTTGACTTTGACTACAGACAAGTATTTTTCTGCAAATCCAAACGAGCGAGAAAAGCTTGAAGCCTCACATTCTTTACCGTCAGTCACAATGTACTAATCGAGAATAAAAGCGGAGTGTGTGAGAGAATTTCGATACGTACAAAATCCTATTAGAGTTGCCTACCTTTTTAACTTTTACACACACAATTACACACTCGCAATCACTGGCACGGGAAGGAAGAAAAATCGACTGCTGTATACATACTCCTTATATTTAAATGTCTGCTGAATTGTGCGCCTCTCACAATTCGAAAGGGAAGAATTTCAGATTTTTTGTAAACTTATAATTGGTCTTCGACCAATACCACACACACGTATGTATATAGGTACTAGGTACAATGAAACGGTGCTATTGTAAGGCAAATTTTGATAACACTTTTTCTCTCTCTTGACAATGAGCAATAAAATTCCCTTTGTGTTTTGAGAGCTGTTATGTTTGTCGACTTACCTTGTATTGCAGACGTTACTAAGATTTGCCACTGCTCTGTCGGCAGTGGTGGGAATTTTATGCATACTCCCACCAAAAAAATGTATACTTATTATACGACCTGGTATTTAAATGAGGTGATATAAGCAAACAAGAAAATTGTTGGGGAAGACTGTGTGGAGAGAGAGGGAAGACGTAAGATTTTATTTTTGGTTTCAGAAAGAATGGAGATTCCTTTCAGGTTTTGAAATCGCTCACTACGGCACACACGGAGCACTAGTTAAAATAGATGTGTGTGTATGTGGGCTAGCCGATTTTTTAAAGTAGTTTTTATGACTAGTTTTTTTGCATCTCAAAAAAGCACAAAACTTTCCCTTTTTCCTCTTTTTCATTTGTTTATATTATTATTATGATGCCTTTCGTTTGGTACGTATCTCGCTGTGCACTTGGTGATCGTCGTGTGTACCGTATGCAATCGATATGAGCTTTTTTTGTTGAGGAGATATAATGTGCTTTTTACTACGACCAACATGTGAAAAGCTCAAGTCAGGGAGTCCTCATGATGATGTGTGCTCTCATTCAGTAGACCTAAAAAAAGTAAAGCACATGTGAATCGCAGTGGCAAGGCGCACACAGGCCAAAAGGGTATACCATCATACCGTTGCGTACTGCCAAGCGCGAGCAAATGTGAAAAATGTTTTAGTATAGCTTCTTTTTTAGGAATGGATGCGCGCACACGGCGCAACGACATTACGGTGAGGACAATTTGGGGCAATTATTAATTAATTGTACAGCCACACTACAGTTGGGGATGCGAGTGAAAATTAGAGGAGTACATATTGCAGATACACACTGCGCCATCAGTAAATGCTTTGTAGCATACTTCATAGCATTCAAGAACGTTCATTGAAGGAGAGATAGGAGTCGGTTATATGATGTTAAGCAATCTCGCAAAATCTGGAGCGTATCATGTCTGGATTTGGTGCTTGGCATGAATCAATTTTTGTCTTATATGATTTGCTGTGAAATGAGCGTCTTAAATTTTGTGAGCAGTTCTTCTCTTTTCACTTCCACAGCATCTTCCATGAACATCTTCCTTGAGCATTTTGATATTAAAAGTTTGCTTGTAATAATTCGATTCCAAATTGAAGGTTGCCTGCGAAAGATTCAAGTGTAAAGCGTCCCGAGGAAAGAGGCCGGCCGGAGGCCCAACTCCGAACGCAATTCATTAAAGAGTTCCTTACACCAATTTCATCTCTATGCATATACACGAAGGCATCTTGCCATCTTAAAATGGCCCCTTGGCCAAGTGTCAAGTATTCATGGATACTGCAAAAAAAACGTGAATAAATTCTCTTTTTTTACATTGCTTTATAAAAACCATGTCGGTGGCAATGAAGCATAGGTGTTCACAAGTCATTTTCTACATGATTTTCTCTCAAAACTTAATTTGCCAAAAACTACAATTTGGGGCAATGAGAAACACGTAAACATTTTTAGAAGAGGAAAATATTTCAACGCGAGAACTACCTCTTGAGGTTGATGCGAGAGATAGCATGATCTTCAGAGGTCTTGTTATTTCGGCAGAAAATGTCAGCGGACTGAAAGAGATTGAAGATTCAAAGAAAACTCCTCAGGATAATGATGTGTAAAGTGTGATGCGAGTACGACATGAAATGTAAGCACAATCAAATCAAACACTACACTCACTCACACCACACATTCTTCTACATTCATTCCTACAATCATTCAAGGGAGATAGATACACGTACGATTGTAACGCTCTAATGCAATACCATGCAAGAAACGGAGTTTCGCAGCACACGATGAAGCTCAGCATTCATTTCTTGTAGCCAGGTTTCGAGGTGAGCGTAATCCACTCAACTGAACCACCAAAGTTGATTTCCACATGAAATACACTTGCATGTAAAAATACTTTGATAAACAATTTGATGTACTTTTTAAATAATACTTTTCAAACGAATCACTGCAAAGTGAATGGAAACATGCAAATATACGGCATCTTCAAGCAACATACTTTTTTATAGATTTTTTCAATATTTTTTTACTCCAAAGTTTTTGCCAATTTTTACTCCCTTGGCGGATGGCGGTTTGGTGTGGATTTTTTTCATCCGAGTGTCCATGTCCTCCGAAAAGCCTCGAGTGCACAATATTTAGCATATTCAATGCTCATTTTTGAAAGTTTTTAATTTAGTAACCATTGGTACGTATGTATGTATATGTATGTATTCGTAAATGCAGAAATAAACCTGAAAACATTGGCACAAATTTTTTTTAAAGATATTTTTGTTCACCCACATTTTGGTGGACAAGCAAACTTTTGTTTGCAATGGCACAAAATTCTACATACTGGCAAGTGTTTCAAAAATCTGGGCACATTTGTTAAAAACGGTGCAAAATTTTATTTCACATTAATTAAACAGTACGACCATCTACTTAGAATCAATTGGGATTAATGGATTTTCAACCGCTTTGACTACCGCTTACGATGTGGATTAGAAAACTTAAATCTCAAATTAAATGCAAGCATAGACAACCAGACCTATAATTTTGCTCACGGCGCTCACCTCTGGAAAATAGATTTTTTTTTTGCGAAAAATGTACATCACGGCAAGAAGACGGAGAGTAGGTAAAAGATTTTCACACTTGTGTGCACGACGACAACGGAGAGGACGACGCGCGACGGTACGAGGAATACCTACCGCACATGCATACGAAATCGTAGTTGCATCCATAACAATAAATGACATTACTTTACACACGACATACCGTTCACAACAATCATCCAATACCTCTGCTAGGAGAAAAAACTCGGAATACAGCAACAGCAGTGACTGACGAGAGAGATGAGAAGACAACAAGCGAACCACCAAAATAAATACTGTGAAACGTGTCGTCGTACTTAAAACAGAGTTTTTCCGTTTCTTTCCCATCTCTCCTTGATTACGCAGATTATCTCAATTAACACGGCGACTCAGATCAGTCTAATTAAGTGTCTTTAGGAGGAAATTGGACTTTCCCTGCGAATTGACAAGATTGTCAAGACAGGAACTCGAGTTGCGGATGACAGTTCGCAACTTTTGTCAAATTCCCACCACCTGTCTGTGTCGTACGGAGATTTCTGTGATTTTTATTTATTTGCCAAGTGAAAGGATCAACCGGTGTTGACAGGACTTGAAGGGCTTCGTACTTACGTCGTCACTCGTAGGATTTTTGTTGGTTCTTTTAGTTTATTTTTTAAAAATACATGTCTTATTGATTTGTGATTGACCGGATGTCGGATTTTTTTTATATTTAAGATGATACCCCCGACGGCGTCCATGACATGAGGTTGAAGTCAGCTTTGAGATTTGAAGGTCGTTAGAAATTTAGTCGTGTCGTGCGTGTGATTGTCAAATGTGACATAAGATACAGAGAAACTACTCACAATTTAATTGTTGTGTGTCGAACCTAGTATGTAGAGATAATCAGTTGTAAAGTGTGATCGCCAATAGTTGTTCACTGATCTATAAATTAAACATTGGCTGCTGATCGTAATAGTAATGATTTGTAAACTTGCCATTGAGTTAAGAATAGACATTTGTCTCAGCTGCTGGATCGACACCTGAGCTGGTGCACATTAAATGATAAGAATTCCCTTTAATTGTCAATTGTAGTTGATAGTTACTTATAGCATAGACTCCCAGTTTGATCTTGTTTCAAGTTGTGATTTGATTTGTCACTTGTAGACCTTTACGGGTAACGGGTAGTGCGCACTGAAAGTTGGCGTTTAGTTGAATAGCAAATTTTACCTCAAATTACACGCGGCAGCTGTTTGTCTTTATTGATAGTGATAAGAAAATTAAGGACCTACAGGGAGATAGGTGACTACTCTTCACTGACTGCAGGGGAGAGAGTATGAGTCTTTATATTAATTTCAATCAGAAGCCTGCAAGATTCAGGTAACGACAATATCTCCGCAATTGAGTCTCGAACTGTATGCTCGACCGTTGTAAGCCACAACTGGGAACAAGGAAGTACTGTTACTTGTATTTAAGTCGGAGATCCACCGAAGTAAGTATGTCAATTTAAAGTAGGTTTAATTAAAACCAAATGTGTTGTTTAGGTGTGATAATACGAAATTTGGCTATTTCAGAAGAGAAAGTTAATGGAGAAATGTGGAAATAGCGCGGGTTCAAATCATGCCGATTCGGCAATGTCTTTCTGGAAGAAGAACAGTAAAACTGTCCCAGGAAGGTACGCCAGCACAATTTCTGAATATTAGTAAATTAGGTGGACGAATGTTGCTATAAACTATTAGTACCGTTTTCAATTGACAATTGTTAGACCAAGTCCAAGCAAGGAAAGTTTATCATGGGGAAAACCAAAGTCTTCCGGCGGAACGTCGTCGTTTCAGGATTTTCAAGATAGCGTCCGTGATGCCTGGGACATTGAAGATGACGAATTTTCCGTCATATCAAGTAAGCTATTAGTAATTTAGTCAGTATAAATTAAGTTTTACCATGTTTTCTTATTTTATTTTTACTATTGCAGCGGATGTGAAAATCAGTAAGAAGGTCGCTCAATCAACTGCCCTCAGTGTGATCAACAGTCATCGAAGTGGCTCCGTAAGTTCTCCAACAAAGCTGCCCACTATTCATCCCGACGTCCATCACGCGAATATGACGAAATCACAACCCGCAACAACAATGCCATCCAGTTCATTCGACTCGGGTCCAAATCCTATTGTTAATGCAAATATTGGTAAGGGGCGTTGATTTTGCCTAAAAAGGTGTTAACTTTTGTTAATGCGTGACGTCATAGTTGTTTCTCTACTTTCCAGAAGCTATTTCTAAACCCGAGCCATCAACAATTTACTCTAATCTACCCAACGGGAACTCGGAAATGTCCATTGTGCCTGGTACCCTCAGAAACAGTTTAGCTACAAAACCAAAAGTTATTATTAGACTTGGTAAGCCGAATTAGCAGAGATTTTGAAAATTTGTGAAAATTAAGATGCGCCGAAGGATAGTTGTTAGAATGAGACTTTAATGTTTTTTACACAGAAACTGAGAGTGAGAAGGTTAAGGCTGATAAAATTCGAAGTCTGTTGCAGGGATCAGGTAGTACAGATCTGAAAGAACTGCAGTCACTTAGTTACTCAGGACTTCCAATCTCGGTACGAGGAACCACATGGAAGCTACTAGCGGTAAGAGCTACACGCGATAACCGGAGTTATGTTTTAATGACGTCATTATTGTAACCTATTGGCGCTGGGTACAAGTAGTAATGTTAACGGGGCAAGTGAGTCGAGTAGATCTCTGCCACCGTCTGCCGTACTTAGAAAATGGCAAAACAATTCAAATTTCAGAGTCGTCCAAATTGACAGCGGGATAGTGGCCAGTGCTTACTTTCCCCGTTAGCATTAATACGTTCACGAGTTGGCCTCCCTGGTTGTTACAAAATTACCTAATTTTTCATAAAATAATTAAATTATTTCTAGGGGTATCTTCCAGCCAATATTGAGCGTAGAGAGCAAGTTTTACAAAGAAAACGAGAAGAATATTGGAAGTGCGTGCAACAATATTACGATTCTAGGAAAGAAGAATCCCACCAAGACACATTTCGTCAGGTATTTCGAGCGTTTTTTTTAAGCTGGTAATAAATGATGAAATGAATCAGGATTACAAAGTGTTACATTTGTTTGTTCTTGTTTGAATCTTTGATAGATTCACATAGATATTCCACGCATGTGTCCTTTGATTGCCCTCTTTCAACAGAGAGTAGTTCAGGAAATGTTTGAGCGAATACTATTTATTTGGGCTATACGACACCCTGCCTCTGGCTATGTACAAGGAATGAATGATTTGGTAACACCTTTCTTTGTGGTCTTCCTGGAAGAGGTTCTTCCACCAGGTTAGTGTTGTTACTCAAGTTCAGCTAAAGCGCGCATGGTTTGGAGTCAACAGTCAGTGTTTGTGAGATCTCCCATACAACGTTGTTTTGCAGAGGTGGAAGTTGAAACGTTTGATGTGAGCAGATTAGATGATGAAGTGCGAAATAGTATCGAGGCGGACTCGTATTGGTGCATGTCAAAGTTTCTTGATAGCATACAAGTCAATTACATATTTGCTCAGACAGGAATCCAAGAAAAGGTCAAGAAACTAAAGGAATTGATTGAAAGGATTGACGGTAAGTGATTAAGACATCTGTTAAGAATATTAAGGTTTTAATTAAGTGTCTTTGAGAACCTCTTAATGCGAACCGCTTTAAACTATTGTGTAGCCACTTTAAGCCTACTTTCGCTTCGCAATTCGCCAATAACTGAATCAAATTGTGACACGTATAAATGATTTGTTGTCGTGGATCTACAGGGGTTGATGCTCCTACTGCAGAACTTACCAACACAAAACTGGGCAAGTGCTGAAATAAGCCTGATTGTAGCTGAAGCTTATCGACTTAAGTACACATATGACAATACACACTGGCATTAACAGTAATGGATTGGTGATTGGGTGCCATTGAAGAACAATCAGTAATCTACCGTTATATGTATTAACTGCTTACTTCGTGGTTCACCGACATATCGACCTTGTAAACATAGAACTGTGTTTTAATCAGAAGTACTACAAAACCAATATGTCGTCAAGACGAAAAATTACGTAACTTAATATATCTTGAGAGGATTAAAAAAAGTGTCGTTGTAGAAACTAATTTCGCATCTGACAGATTTGTGATTCGGTCTTTTTCAGTACGTAAATAAATGGTACGAGCTAAGTCTCGTTGTTGTCAACAACTATGACAATAAGATATATGTATTATTTTCTCTATTTATGCTAAATATTTATAGTGTGCGGAGCATCTTTGCTAATCTGCATTCATTCACCTTGTGGCATCGCCGCAAATGTCAGAATCCCTGGAACTTAATAAAAAAAGTTAACCTAAGTATGTGGCCAAGGTGGTAGGAAAGTGAGTTTTTTTTACTAACTGAATCTACAAATAATATTGGCTAACGTTGTTAGTTTAATTAAGTCTAGTAATGTGGAAGCCTAACTCAAGCCCATTGTATGCATATGCAGAAGACCAAGCTTTCTGACGTCATTTTTTGAAGCCTCATCATCACACTTGGCCATTTCGTTCATTGCATGCATGTTGTCCTAGGTATTCCGCACAGCATATTATTTTACAGGTAATCCATTTTCTGTCCTTTTCAAAAGTGAATCAGAGTGAACTGTACCGTTTTGATTGTTCTTATGATGAGAGACTGAGTGGCTGTGATCTCAAAACCTTTGTATGTAGTTTTGATTGATCACTTTGATTACTCTGCAAGCTTATCCATATCATACATACAATATATCGAGTATTCTTTACAAACATGCATACCTACATACATTTCTACATATTATATCATACATTTTGTAAGTTCTTGTCGTATATACTCATATATGTATACCATCATCACGGTATATGTATACTTATTTCTACGTTGAGGTGCTTTAAGAGAAGGATTGAAAACATAATACCTATCTTCATGTTTTTCTGCATATTGTGATGTAGAAGGCATCTCGACTATAGTCTGTCTCTCACCCTGCGTGAGCACTACATTTTATCGCATCACTTTACAATGAAATGCATGTATTGGAGGTAAGCGTGCATGGTGCATGTTAAAGAAGTCGATGTCCGAGAACCATCCTCAGCAGTTGCAGTGTGGTGTAACTATAGTAATTAACATTTTCCTTTGCAATTGAAGGGACGAGATTTCGTGCACATTTTGCAATGAATTTTGTTAGCGACTTGGTCAGTTTCTTATGACGACAGTCGAGTGTACAAAAAAATCCAGATTCTCCAATATTATTAAGCAATGTACGGTAGTGGAAGCGTGAGGACAAGCAGCGATCAAGAATTGTCTCCGGTGGAGGAGTCATCTGCACCACTGTTGTGTCGTGAAGATAAGTCTCAGTCTCACTATCTATGCTGGCACACCACCACGATAAGGATCGCGCAGACGGGTGGCTTTTGCTCTTGTCAACTTTGATATTGGCTTGTTTAAGTGGCAATAATAATTGTGGGACTCCAGAAACAATGTTCACCGTTCAGAGTTTGAAACTGTACAATAGGAAGGCTCACAAAATGAAGGCTCGTTTAGTTACTACAATACATAGCGAACTTAGTAATTAGTTTGGTGTACAAGCGGAGAGAGTGGAGAAGAACAGCGAAAAAATAACTGGCACGCGACCTCCGCACCCTTATCATATCATTGCAACCACAAAAATTGGACATTAATCCGCTATAATTCACCAACAAAGGTATTTAACATGTCTACATTGTCTTTATTACATTACTTTTGTTATCTCATTTGATATATAAAGTTAAACGATTTACTTGGTTGTTTTAGTCAAGTCCCCCCAAAAATGTTGCGTGCAGCAGCTAACTTTCTACTGAGCAGTAACCAAATCTACCGATATAAGATGATTAGCAGTATTCATATTATATCGGTAGATTTGGTTTTAAGCTATGATAATTTAATTATTCAAATAATTTGTCAAAAACTGAAACAGGGTAAAATTACGTTGCTTGTCTAGTACGAAACAATGGCATTAATGGCAATTAGCAAGCCTTTCGTCTGCACACACAGGCTTGACACATATAAAGTAAATACAAAACGCAGACAAGGAGGATAATTGAAACAATCAAGCAATCAAAAGATTATTGTCACATAGAGGTTTTTTTAATTTTTTTTACAGAGTTAACTGCCATAGTCAATAGTATTCAGCACGAGCTCCTCTAGAATTCCACCTTTCTCCCACGATCTCCCCAATGAAGCGTCACTAACCGAACAAGCTCTCATTCGTGACTCGGGTTAATTGTAATTATAGTTATGTGTTAATCAGGAATTCTTCTCAGCTCGGTGAAAGCCTAACAACCAGAGAGTAGTTGAAAAGTGAGTTACTGTGTGTGTGCAAAGTATTATGAAGGAAGATTGACATTCCAATATCAGAAGCAAAGTTTCATGCCCACCTCCGCATTTCCTTGGGTTATATGCACTCGGAATAGTGGCTTCAGTGAAATGAATTATTTATACAATTGTTTAATTTAATGGGCCTTGGGTCTAGTGCAACAATGAAATTTAGGACGATTTACGTATCATATAGTTAAAGTACAATTGGAGCGTTCCTTAATAATGGAAACGAGGTGAGTGCACAATCATTGCAAATATTTCTGAGTGTTATCATTTTGCAAAAAAAAAGAAGACAAAAATGGAAGCTGACTTTGGCCTTGTTTGTTTCTTCGCAGCAGTATTGTAGATCATCAACGATCACCAACAATTTCTAGTCAAAAAAGGAAGCGAGCTCGAGCATCAGACTCGAATGGTTCTACTCAACCAAAGCGTTCGAGGAAAGGAAGAAAGTCTCGATTTTCCATAGATCCCTCCGAAATCGAGGATGGGGACGAAGTGTACAACTGCCACTTATCAGCGCACACCAGAGACGCTGTGTTGAAGCTGAAGAAAATTGTAGATCCATTTGACGACGAATTGCAGGAGGTACGTTCTTTGCCGATTCTTCAGAATTGGAGGAGTTGCTTAAAGAATTAATGATTAATTTTTTTCGTTGCAGGTGGTCGATTCCGTATTTGGTCATTTGGAGCAGCAGTCGGGAATAGATGTAAATCTTGCGGAATCTGCCTTATTGCTGTCAAGTGTCACCCATGTTTATGGGACGCAAGTGAAAACGTTACACGAAGATGTGCTGGCATTTGCTGCGCGTCTAACTGGAAAGTAAGACAAGTCAAAGGTTTCGCTTTTACGACGTATTGTGTGGAAATGTGATGCAATTTGAACTTTGTTCGGAAATAGGGAGCCGCCTCAAAGAGGAAAACACAGGAAAAAAGGCTGTGATAAAGAAGGTGCAGACCAAGAGACACAAAAAGACGCAGACGCTAAAGCGGAGAATAAGTCATCAGAGAACGAACCCAAAGCGGATGATACAAAGGCAGGAGAAACCATACCGGTTGATGCACCTCTGGAAGGTGGGGTATCTACAGATTGTGATAATGGTGACGAGCCAGTTTCGCAAGAAAATTCTGCTGAAAATGGTGGAGACGTCGTTGGCGAACCTGAGACCAATAATGGGGTAACCCCAGACAACGTCAACGGGCAGCCGCCACAAACCGGTGAACCTGAGGAGGGGAAGGATCCTTCCAAGGAGGGTGACAGTGTTGAAGTACCGTCCACTGGTATGTGTAGTGTTAACCATATTATATTCAGAACGGTGTTGAATATATTGGTTAGAAGTTATTGAAAAATTAACATTGTTTTTTTTCGTAGATCAAGACCCGCCACCACCGTCGGCCGAAGAGAGTCAGTTGTTAGAAAAGCAAATATTGGATGAAATTCCAAGTCGTTGTACTCGTCGACAATCAGAAAGACTCAAGAACATATTGAACCTGGAAAAGGTAAAACAAATGGAATCCGTTATAACAGCTTTGTCAAATGTGAACATAGTTTCATCTAAATATTTTGTCTTGCAGCAAAATGAAAGGGATTTCAGCAAATTGAAAAAGCGAAAATTTGACGATGACCCACCCGAGCTAATTTCGTGTTACGACGAGTGGGACGCAATCCAAGAAGCTATCCTTACGGATGGCGATATCGACATTGACGATACTCTGCCGCCTGTACTCGAGGTTCAAGTTGGAAGAAAACGAAAAAAGATAACCATAAATAACAATGAAATCAACGAGGACAATGGTTGTATAACGTGTCAAATTGGGAGTGGGAGCACAACCGAGGATTTTGACGATGGGCATGATCATACAAAACCTGAACCAGAACCGGAATCAGCAGCTCTCGACTTGCCCACCTTCTCTGTACCTTCAACCTTTTGTGGTCAGCAATACGAGACATTGGATCACTTGCCTAATGATATTCAAGAGAGCTTTCATGCTCTCGTCCAGGAAATGCACAAGCTGCCTTTTGATTACGGTCTCCTGCAGCACGACATGTTCAAAATGTATCAGCAGAAGTTTCTTCAAGCCGTCTCATTACTAAGCCAAAACAGTGTTTTAGTTAAGCGAGGTGAAACAGGTAAGTACCATTAGTTCGCTTTAAAAAACTGACAATAATATTTTACAAAGATTCTGGAGTACATACATGTATGTATGTCTCATTTTGTTTGCAGACAATACTGAAAAGGTTTTAGATTTTCACAATTCCCAAATGTCTGACACGGACCAAACCTTATCGTCGATTGAAGAACTCCTTCGTCAAGTTAGGCAGCAAGCAACGGAAGAGCACAATAAGGGAAAGCAGTCAAAAACAGACGCCGAAGTTCCTGTTAGTCAAATGATTGCAACTTTAAAGAAAATAATTTGTAGTCGTTACAAAAAGTGGCACGTGGTAAGGTTACAGTTTTTTTAAAAATAAAAAATGCACGCGCTTGCTTGGAACTGGTTTCAACAACTACATGCCCCCTTTACGAATTTTGGTTGACACTACTTGACATACTTTTTTCAGAGAACGGACTGTGACAAAGCTGTGTTTAAGCGGATAAAAGAATTTGAAGACAAGGTGAAAATGGTGCTCAAAAAGGAAGAAGTTCATGGACTGTTTGACGTGAAGAAATATGAATTGGAAGTGATGGACGTGACCATCAAGGAAAGTCAGGAAAATGACAGTGACGAACTGGCTTCTCCTGTGTCTCCAGTTTCACCATCAGACGAAGCGGAATTTACTCGTACCGCCGAGGATTTGCGAAACTGGAACAATTTGAACTGTATTTCTCGACGCTCGTCGCTGGCAGGAAGTGTGGATGGGTCGAACAGTTGGATTCGTTTGTTGGACATATTTTCCCACATGAAAAAGATTGACCATTCGGAAACGTGTCGACATTTCTACGCAGTTCTCGCTCTGGTGAGTGTCTCGCTCTTTGCTTGATCAGGATCTGCTCTCTTTCACAAGACTTCATTTTTTTGGTGTGCTTATCTATTTACAGCTGAGTCACAAAAACTTGTCCATCAACTACGACACCTTGTTCTCCAAGGAGTCCGCAAAGCTCATCACGAAGCTTTTGAGAACTCAGAGCAGCAACAGTACTAAATACCCGGTGGGTGCAAAGATAATGACCAGCAGATGCCCTGATATTGATCGGGATGAGGTTCTGCTCGCCCCTGTTTTCAACGCAGAATCTTTTCGCCAAATACTTGAAGCTGATGGGTATTTGAGCTCATCCGGCTATCAGAGTGATAGTCAAGCTAGCAGTAGCGGTGGAGGCAGCATCAGCGGAATGAGCTTCACTCCAACCAAAAGCATTGCGGAGGCGATTAAAGAATTTGTTCTAGATCCGGGAGAGCAGTTTACGCAGGAACTGTTTCGAAGACGAAGGAAAAACTGATATACAAACATCCGTCCAATTTGGGGTCTCATAAGAAACGACTTCTGCTTGATTTTGAGACGTTTCTTTGTCTCGTTTTACATTTTTATGGACTAAATCCACACAGTTCACAGTATACAATTTATATGCACGATTTCCTCAATGTGTTTATCGATGATCGCATCGACGTCACCTTTTGTCTGGAGACACAAGTATTAGTTTAAACTGGTGTAATATCTGTGGGTGGTGTGTCACGCTCCTTGTGTGTCACTAGGTACATCTACTCCGTTTCGGACGAATCTCAATTTTGAAATTTCTTTCGACAGCAAGACATATTTTAATATTTACATAAAAATTCTATTTATCTTTGTATGGTGTTCGAAAGTTACCGTCAGTACAATTTGTGGCTCATACGTGATAACTGGATAAGCACATTATTTAAAACCGATAGAACACTTGACATAGAACACAGGTTATTCTTGACATAGAATTAGTGTTAATTAGTACATTAAATAGCTTAGAGCCTTTGAGGATAACGGTTTCGAAAAAAAATATTATAAATTGTATAAAACACGGTTGTAGTGGAAAAGTGAAGAATCATGATGTGTTACATATATATATCTAATTCTTTTTAAAAAATCGCAATTCTACCCGTACGTACGATCCGAGAGAAAATTATACAGATATGTGTACGTTTATATATGCAAAGAGGAGCCGAATTTGTTTATTGTTGACTTTATAACTATGTATTACATAACCACCAACATATAAAGCTTTATTGTTGTTCACTAATTAAAACTCTTTATGTTTTCTACTCGTCGTCAGTTC
Organism: Alloscopus bannaensis; assembly: GCA_027743745.1. Taxonomy (NCBI): domain Eukaryota; kingdom Metazoa; phylum Arthropoda; class Collembola; order Entomobryomorpha; family Entomobryidae; genus Alloscopus; species Alloscopus bannaensis. The sequence goes on along the minus strand of JAHZMW010002178.1, from coordinate 5,664 downwards.
GCTGTGTAATAAGGACATGGTTGCTTGTCGGTTTCAACGTACAGATAGTGAACAAAGAATGCGAAGAAACTTTGTGCATACATACTCATGTGAAGATATGTCGGTTATCACTTCAACGCAAACATTACAAGACAGGTATGAGGTTGTCCATCTCCGCATCTGTCATCCTGGAGTAGCGTTGTATAACTCTGTCCAGGAATTCATCCCATTGCGCTTCCCACCTCACCATTGCATTTTCCTGCTCAGCGGGATTCATTGCGCTGTACCTTTAGAGGGAAACATTTAAAAAATCAATTAAGAATTAGTTTAGCACCACCTTTATGTACTCTTTGTAATGATCTGTCACTCTGTGCTTACAAGATTGAGTTGATAGCAAGTTGTTTGAGGAAGCGTATGTCTGCCCTTCGGCCTGCTATTGCCATGAACGCCATGTACCAATCATGGGACAGTGCTGCTGCACCCCACATCCCTGGACCATCACTGAAAAAGTTTCCCGTATCAAGAGTCATGCCTTTTATGCGGACAAATACGTACTGTTATGCAAATTGTGATGTAAAAATATCAAACACGTGAGTCTTTTGATATTTTCTCTCATTACCTAGCAATAACGGCAGGAAACCCGTTTCGCAGGTAGTTGCCTCCAGGGTGATTTCGCAAATCTTCAACTAATCGAAGAACCTGTCGTCGTTTCAAAATAATAAACTCTGATGTTGCAACTAACTCTACATTGGCAATTGGCTATTGCAAGGGTAACATGGAGACCTGGTTTGAAATGGGGCAAATTTCTGTCGCAATTCCGTTCCTCCTCGCAATGTCCAAGATGTGAGGATGACTAAACAAGGCGTAGCCATGGGCAAAACGTGTAGTATTCAGAAGTGCGGCATCAATTAGGTTCTCATCCACTCGAGTTCCATGCCAATCTGTAGGTACAAGTAGTCATACATTTATTAAATAAACTAGTCTCTTAGAAGATGCATGATTTACGCCTATGTTGTGGATGGCACATACCAGTTTCGCCAGAATGAAAGAAAAACTTGATATCCTTTGAGGCTGCATCCAAAAGTTGAGCTAGAAAGTCTACCAGCGGCGTGCCTTTGTCCTCTTGACCAACCAAATCAAACCCGGCAAAATACTCTGGAAAAGTGGCCTTCATCACAACGGCGTCGTTGACCCTGATATGCAAAAGCCTACTTGTAGCGTCAAGGACATATTTTTAGGAATGTTTAAATTGAAGAAAACCCAATCATTACATCTGCTGAATTCCGCCAGGGGTATGGAAACGGTGTGGAGCATAAATATACTTTGCTCCCCAAAAGTCAGGGTGATCCCGGACGAACTGGTCGGTAGTCTCCTTAAACACTCTGAGAGCCTCCAAAGTTGTGAGTTCGCTTTGGTTAAGACGATACACCTGCCAACAGAGTCATTTATGCACGACACCGTAAGTAAACACGAACAAGTCGACAAGAAAATCTCAGCAGGATAGCTCACCGAAGACAGGAGCCCCCGCATCTCAAGGTACATCACGTTGTCATCATAATGCTGCTGAAGAATTTGGTAATAATTGTCCCTCAACGCTTGCTCATAGTTGATGATGCTGCTGATAGTTGTAATCTTCTTCTCAAATAGATCCCAGGCTGCGTTTGTGTCCGGGTATGCAACTAAAAGTCATTCAATATGTGAATGTTACTACAAAAGCAATGTACATGTAGCTGATGCTCATCAAAACTCTTTGTTTATATCCACAATATATAATATACATGCCCTACCTTCTGGAGTGGGGGTGTACATCGACATACTCTTAAGAAACCAATCATTCACCCACGCCTCACTGGAGGACTCGTTACGTAGCGTGGCAACGCTTGCCCATTGTTTTCCTGTATCACAGCCTTCTGTCGGAGGTTGCGCAAAGAAGCGGAAGAGGAGATGGTCCCAGCCTTGGACACAGTAGTACAAATTATCCCAATGCGTGAGGTTCAACGCGATGTACTCCACATCTCCGACGGTGGCATCATGCATATGCAGACCGGCACCTGTAAAATCAGTCCAACCGAATCTTGAATGTACGCACTATGAGAAACTCGTAAATGGTCTCTTAAAGTGCAGAAAAAGAGTACAATATATTTGTGAGTAGATGCTCACCTTTGGGTAACATTTTGATTATTTGAAATACATTCGACTGCTCAATAATGGGTTTCGAGTGGAAAAAGTGCTGTGCTGCAGCAAAAAATCTGCCATTGGAGTCTATGCCTTCTTTGTACTCCTGGTCCTTGAAGTTCATCAGGATGGAGTTGACTAGGATTTCTCGGGAGTCGACGAGAGACAAGGATCCTCCGAGAATGGAATCCATGTCCGTCTATAAAGCACACAATTCACACGATTTTCATGGCTGCCGAATCTCACCTTCAGAAAATGGTTTCCTTTAACGCATAATAATTCCACAAGCACGTGGCACGTGTATATATTATACGTTTTACAAAAAGTACCTGCAAAGCCGCCTGTCGATCCCGCATGTATTCCTCCACCGTAGGCACCCCACTTATATAAGGAACCAGGATCAGCAGCACTGAATACCGTATCAGTCTAGTCGCCCCCATTTTGTCTCGTCGTCTGAAAATCCTGGAAAGATTCCCGAACTCTGTGGCTCCGTCGCTCGCTTTCCTCCGAATCACTTAACTATATTTCTGGACTACACGAAGGATGCAAAGTGGCACAAAAAAGCTGCTTTTGAAACAGATGTGGTTGAATGAACCGAAGCCAGCAAATTTGGGCCTATACTGCATGCCCGTGTGCAGAGGAAAAAACTGTTAAGTGCAGCTTGAGCTGTCCGTCTCGTCCTGCTCACCTCGTCCTTTTAATAGTTCAGGTGTTCATAAGTGCGTACGTGGTTGGACTGGTAAAACTGTCAAACGGAAGCTGATAACAATCTTTCAAATCAACCATACAACTATTTTCGTTCTCTTGATCGCCTATGCATGACACGAGTTGGTCAACTCTCAAGCTCCTGTAATCCTCAGGAATTACGTTTTTGCCCAATTGCAATACAGCCAACCTTCTCACTTTTCATGGAAACTCTACATTCACTCAACACCCTTCTCAGTGGTGCAAGATGAGCATGCTGATAAGTTGGTCAGATAACAAATCCATTTGAGCACGCCTCTCTTTATAGAGGAGTGGGTGGATACTTGAGTCAGGAAGCAACAAGCGCGCGTGTGCTCTGTCTGAGGGGTTTAAGAAACGTTAGAATAATTGTCAATCACAAATAATTACGTTTGACAATGCTCGAAAGGGTTTATGCAGAAGTGATTTCATCAGATCTGCAGACGATCACGTTTAATATCATTTACGATAAGTTACAGTAAAAACATCATTGACAAACACTTTGATACGAATATATATATATATATATTTATATATAATATAATATGTATATATTTTGTATGCATGTATATAACGCATTATAAGTAAAGGTATATATATGTAGGTATGTATGTAGGTATATCGAATAAATGGCTTGCTATACCATTACAAAACATACACTGCGACAACCATCGTGTATTAGTAAAGTTATAAATATACTTTCACGAACATCGGCTTAAATACTATAATAGTAGTTTTTGTATCTGGATCTTGACCGTGTGTAACATGGAATGACAAGGAAGATTCAACAATAGAGTATAATTCACAATAAATGTTGCGGTTTAAAATTCACTGGATAAGCACCAATCCTTATTATAATGATTAACGAACGCGAACAGAATCTTTTCTTGTATACCAGACCGGCTTCGAAATGGCTGTGGTACATGACAATGATATAATTTCAACGTATATAATGTATGTTAATCAGTACAAAAAATCTGATAAGGATTAATAATGGTAGCTTATCGTAATCTATTCAGAAAATTCCATTAAGTACTTGATACGTTTTATCTGAGCTGGGAGTTATCGTTATGTAACATCAAAGAATAATTTTTTTCTCTCTTTCACACCATCTTGTTCGGAGCTGTAACAATTACTTAAACTAAATATATAATATTATGCAGAGAGGGTACTTCTTCTAGGGCTTATGATTGCAAATAGGAAAAAAGTTCATCGTAAAAACACAGTCGTTTTTTTCTCTTCAAAATTCTCGCATCCCTACGCCCACGCACACGGTTTACCAGTACGCATTCAATTTCTCAACGAGAATTTTGATGATCGATTGATGACTAGCATATAACTGAACATTCTGATCAATGTCGATCCATAAGGCACCTTTGGCATCGCTGCCAGCCTTAAATTTGAGATTGCGGAAAACATCTGAATCGTTGATGAAAAAGTTGATGGCTTCTGTTTCTATCCAGGAGTTGTCCGTGTTCCTTCTATCATCCACGTAACCCTTGTAAATTGTTTCACCCTGATCAAACACCCCTTTGAGAGCATCTTCAAGCTGAGCACGCTCCTCGTCTGTGGCCTCCTCAATGCTGAATACTTCCTCCAAAAACTCACGCTTAACAGCAGTCAACGCGTCCTCACCAGCATCAATCATCCCTACAAATGGTAAAAATGTCATTGAATACCAACAATAGAAATTAACAAAATAATCAATCAAGTTTTGTCAAAACATCACGCAAGTAATTACCCCCGGGAATAGCTGCATCACCAGTATCTTTTCTAATAATTCCAATAAATTGGAGAATAGGCTTTCCATCCCTCAAACAAGTAGTTCCATCTTCGAGTTTCTTGAACCTGAAACCAGCACACGAGTATATACTCTATTCAAATCTCTGAAAATATCTTAACAACAACTGTATGCGAGACAAATCATTATAAACAAATGCTAAAAATCTCAAGCTGCTACCAACAGTACAATCCATCGACTCACCTAGTAATTAAACAATCTGCAGCATGATTGGTCGCCCACCGACCCAAGGACCCGCGTCCCCTGGTCCCCGTCCTTCCGGCAGGATTTAATGGATAACCATCCGCATCCGTTCTGTAGAAACCATGATGACTCTTGCGAATGATACCCCCATCCTGCTGGTTCCACTTGGGCCAAAGTCCGACATCAGTCAACCTAAGTTCTTTGTCAGCCCATTCCTTGTCCCCTTGCAAAATCGACGGAGTAGTGTACTCAGGAGGATCATACTCTGGCCAAGGCGTGCTCCAATCAATCTTATCAGTTGGAATAGTCACCCTAGGGGGTCCACCAAACGGATAAATTGGCGTAAGATTCTTGCGCAAACCACGCAGCTCCATTTCCGTCAGCACTATCCCGTTGCTGGAAATCAACAAAATTCCAAATAAATAAACCAAAAATAACATATTGACACGGAAAACTGACATTGCCAAATCCAAAAACGAACTTCTCTCACCTGTAAGGAACTCCGTCAAGAATGACAATTCTCGTTTTCGTAACCTTCGCCAGCATGCTCCCACCCGAGTTGAGCTGATTCCCAAGCGACTTCGTTGTGGTCCACTGCGAAAAACTCGCATACGGTACGGCAACTACTCCTACCCTGCTACTCCTCCCGAGACAATTCCTACAACTCCTCCTGTCAAACCAAGAACAAGGGAAACAACTCTCGTTCACAATGACTAATGTTGGTGGTGCCCCTTGTCGCAGCACGCCGGTGGGAAGACGTGCTTTACCAAAATGATTACAACTCCCTGCCCACTCACTACAAC